>JZLH01S0104994.1:45512-66901 GCA_001188425.1 Eucidaris tribuloides | reverse complement strand
TTATTGCTGGGATATGACTTTCGGGCATAAAGCTTTCAAATAAAAAAATCCCAAAACTAAACTTGGGCTTTAAGAATGAATGAAGGAAGAAAGAAAGAAAAGGAAGAAAGATAGAAAGAAGGAAGGAAAAATGAATTTAATGAAAAAAGGAAAAGAGAGAAAAAAATAGATAGAGATAGAAAAATAAGCAAGAAGAGAAAAAAGAAAGGATGAAGTAAAGAAAAAGAGAAGAGAAAGAAAGATATGCAAAAGAGGTAGAATGAAAGAAAAAACAGAATAAAAGAATAAAGAATCAAAAGATTAACAAATAAAAGAAGAAAGAGAAAAGGGTAGAATGAAATAAAAAACACTGCATGAAAGAAATACAAAAAGAAAAGAATAAAACAGAAAAAGAATGAATGAAAAAAGTGAGAAAAAAGGAAGAAAGATATAGAAATGTAATTAGAAATAACAAGAAAATCAAGAATAATGAAGAACCATTAAAATTTTTGGAAAAAAATTGAAAGAAATAAGATTATTTAACAACACTTTATTTTGCTTATCTGATCTGCATTTCAGTGGCTCAGGCAAATGTGCCCATGGGATAAAGTATTCTTTTCAATTTAATTTTTTTTCTCAGTCGTTTGTGCAATTTGTAGCTTTATTGACTTGTAGTTGTAGGCCTGTTTTGCTTTAAACTTTGGGAGGCATTTTACATATAAGTGACAAATGAAACAATGAAAATATAATTTTTAATGTTCTTCATTAACTGTTAATTTATCAAAACTTTAACAATCCTATTACAGCCTGACTGATTGGCAACGTGTAAGCAGTAGGCAGTTAATGCTGAGTAACAAAGTTGCGTTATCCTCAAAACATGCATGAATTAGGGTTAATTGAAATGCTGGTCTCGGTCTTGGTCTTGGTCTCGGAAAGTGCTGGTCTTGGTCTCGGACTTCTGGTCTTGGTCTCGGACCTTTTTTTCTTGGTCTTGATCTTGGTCTCGGGGTGTCTGGTCTTGGTCTTGGTCTTGGTCTCGGATGGCCTGGTCTTGACTACAACACTGACTGCTTCCATTATTGAACATGTGGTGTAGTGGCATTCATGAAAATCAACTCTGTCACCTGTAACTTAAAAACCTTTCAGATATACTCCAATCTTGATTGTTAACGTCATGGTGCTATTTATGTCCTTGACTAATATCGATAAAGCACTTTATTTCTTTATTTATTACTTTGAATATTTTCCCCTACAGCATGGTAATCAATCACCACGCTAGATATTGACCTAAGGCGTGATCTCATCAAGCGCTAATTTATCATCGACTGATAGATTTATAATTATCACAGTTTTCAGTGGTCACTCCCGACTAGTGACATTTTATTCATGACTCTAGGTCTGGAATGAACATTGCACGGTTTGTTGATGGCATTTCCAGGGGCCTGACTGTCTATTTCCTCATTTAGGGGAACTGTAGAAGGATGTCTGGTGACCTTTAATTAAGCAAAAATCTCCCCAAACAAAAATGCAAAAATACAGTACAGTTTTTGTTGTTATCGTCTGAAACAAGGTTGTGAAAAGTGTGGACTGGGCAATCATGATCAACATGTGACCTTCACAGGGAGGAAAAGTGAAAAGAATGTAGATTTGTCCCCGATTCATCTCGTGGTCGTAGTGTCGTCGCTTATCCCGTCGTTCTCACTAGTTCATTACGGACAGGGATATGTAGCTGCTCGTTCTTCGTGGATGTATCACCGTAATAATAAAGAAGGTGTTTGAGACTATGGATAGGGGATGCTTAATGAAATGACAGCTGACCTTTCAGGAGAGGGAACCACCAAATTGAAGCAAGACGAAATAACTGGATTTGGGGTATAAACCGTCGTCGACGACCGATGGGGGGTCTGTACCATGGGATTGAGATCATGAGGAAATAACCAAAACATTATAGCGATGTTTCTCAATTTTTAAGGGGTCTCATCGTCCATTATCAGGATAAATACAGAGGGTATGAGTTAAGAAAACATGGATGGAGGTTAAACTACTGCAAGCTATTTACTTGCTTCTCTTCTTGTGGTGTGGACAGTTTACAGTGTGATGTGCTGTGAGTTGATATCCACTCAATGATTAGTCTCCATTCCAGACCATGCAACTTTTTTTACCTCCACAGTACACTCAGTCTCAGACTTTTTCGACTACCAGAGTACACTCACTCTACAATAAGTTGTGCAGAGAAAATATATCATGACAGTAGCCTTAGTCAAAGCAGTTGACTGAGGATAGTATATAGTTTCCTTATCAATGTTAGATAGGTTAATCTAAATGTCTGGTCTGGAAGCCAGACTACTCAATGATGTCCCTCATGCCCGTAATTCCGTCCTTGTCTATTTCTGGACAGCGTTGTAATCAATGAGTGTCAACACTGCACAGGTGTGTTTCCTAGACCTCCAAGTAATTCGACAAATTTGTGAGATTTGAAGGGTCTTTTCCAGTACTTGTGTGATCCTTAGAACCTAGAAGTGTTGATATCAATTATAGGTGCTTCTCTGTGTTTCCTGTGTAATGCCAAATATTGATGAGACTTAATTGAGTGATGAGTGCATCTTGACAACATTTGCAGATCTCACATCAGGGTTATACATGATATAGTCGATGTCTATTTCTTTCAGATTGTTAATGAGAGGGTGAATGATTTGAATGTTTTATCATGGACGTTCATTGAAGGAAAATCATTCTGCTGCTTAAACATTTGTTCTTCTTTCACAAGTAACTGAATTTGTAAATGTATTTTCCAAGAAATATTGATTATTAAAATCATTACATAACATTAAAATGTAATCAATAATCATACCACAGTGTTTTACAGTTTCTTTCAAATTGGGCAGTTTTCTCAAGAGGTATTCTAATTGAGCATTTGATAGATGGTTATAAGGAAGTTTTACATAATTTGATAGCTCTTGTGGGAATTCTATCAAATGCATCTCTTTACAAAAGCTTCTTATATTTTTTGTTTCAATTATCTTGATACTATGCTCTTTATCAAAATAATTCCCTTTCTCTTGTGAAGCATTTCAAATGTGTGTGTGTGTGTGTGTGTGTGTGTGTGTGTGTACACCCATGTATGTTTGTACTGTTGTATAGTGCTAGAGAAAAGATGGGTAATCTTGTATAGTTGGCGACCTAAGTCAGTCATCACAGTGTAATTTGATGGTAATACTGGACGAAATGTTGGCCTGTATCTCTGGGCTAGTAATCCTGCTAGAGCAATCCTGGGTTTGATTAACATCAATTGTACATCTACACTACCTGTCCTGCTTTGTAAATGCTAACGAGTATCTATTTCTTTTTGGGGCCGTTGAAAATGTGTCTTCTTTTCATCCTAATTTCCTTGAGCTCGGTGACAATTTGTTGTAGTTATAGTGTGGTGTGGTAGCTCCGCGCTATTGCTGTTATCTGGAACACTAAGTAGCCCCTTCCGGCATACATGATAGTCTTATACTCTGCTCGACTTTCTTGTGAGCTGGCTGATAAAAACGCACTACACTATTCTTTGTATCGGGTATTTTTGTGTGTGTGGCTGTGTGGTTGTGTTTAAGTGTGTATGCACGTGTGTTTGTGGGTATGTGTGTATGTGTGTGTGTTTGTGTGTGTGTGTGTGTGTGTGTGTGTGTGTGTGTGTGTGTGTGTGTGTGTGTGTGTGTGTGTGTGTGTGTGTGTGTGTGTGTGTGTGTGTAATCGCTTCCAACTGTGGACGTTTTGGATTAATTTTACTGTACAACCGCGGATGTACCTTCCAGGGGGGACGGTCGACGTTTTTAGATCTTGTTGTAATTGAGGTGCTTATGCGGCATTACAACCAGTAAGCAATGTCTGGGGGTATATAGAGAACGTCCGCATTTGGAGTTTGTGTACTGTAATGTATACGTCCGCAGTTGTTGGTTTCTTCCTCATTTAATAGGTAAAAATTGCCGTCTGTGTCCTCGATATTACCGTGTGTGTCCTCGGTATTACCATTACAAACACACACTCACACACTCACATTAAAAATTGTACGTCCACGGTCGAAGGTGAGTTACACGTATGTGTGTGTGTGTGTGTGTGTGTGTGTGTGTGTACGGGTGTGGTTGCATTTAACCCCTTGGGCTCGATGCTATACGGCACTGTTGTTCATTGAGAGACGACGTGATTGACCGTGACGGGAATATAAATCAATGTTTTCGTATAAAATTACGCACAGAATATTTATTTTCTTGATTTATACGGGTCAGAAATATGCATTGTTTGGGACAGATGCATTAAACATTAAAGTCTTCCATTAATCTAATGTTTGACCAAAAAATTGGTCAAAGATTTTGGGCTTCTGTAGAAGCCCGTCGTCTCTGAATGTGCAATGCAATGGGCTTCTGTACAAGCCCGTCGTCCCCAAGGGGTTAAGTATGTATGTGTGTGTGTGTGCATGTTCGTGCACATGAATGTGTGCTTGTATTTGATTGTGTGTGTCTTTTGTGCTTGAAAAAGCTGAAATAATAGAACTACATGTATGAGGAATTCTATTTCTGTGATTCAGAAATTTAAAGCTACATGTAATGATGATTTCTAATTTTGTTGTAATCTTTTCTTTTTGAAGTTGTGAAATTTACATTCATGCAAACCTACAACAAGGTAAGGTTATCAAAGCTTGCAGTGATTGAGAGTAGAAGATTTAGTGTAAACCCCCCCCCCCCCCAAAAAAAAAAAGTCACAGATATGTATAAAGATTTAAGGCATTAAAATATGATAAATAAATCATAACTTGCTGCTGGTGGTGATTGATAAAACTTTTCAAGGATAATTAGGGACAATATTGAATCATATTTGTCAATCCTCACACAGTGCGTGTAATTGTTTACCCTTGTACCAATCAATGGAGATGTATGTCAACAACGAGTGATGCCTACAATTTCATGAGCTCATCATGCCTGGATCCCTCCCAATTACAAAGCTAATAGTGGGACAATGCCAGACGAACTGACCAACGCATGAACTCGCGGACAGTTTGTAAACAATGGTCAGTGCTACTACGACTGGACGCTGGCCAAAATGCTGCTCCTGCCGCTGGCCTAGCTGGACCACTGGACTGGGCAGACTGGACATCCAGTTAGGAAATTAGTTAGCCCACAGTGGCAGCTCGCTGCGGTGATATCCTCTCCTCATTAGAAATGGAAGGGCTCATTACTGGACGGGCACCTCGGGACAGTTGTGACGGAAAAGTGAGGCAGAGTTGATGTCGATGCTCAGACAAAGCAGAAACAAAATGGGAAGCGAAGCAAATTTGGGTCAATTGGCAATCATAAACTATCACTGGACATTGTCTGTCAGGAAGATTTGGATGCATACTGACAGAGTTGTCCAGTGACTACTTTCTTAATACTGCTACTTCTACATTGGTCCTACTACTACTACTACTACTACTACTACTACTACTACTACTGCTACTACTTTACTACTGATGCTGTTGCTACATCTATTATTTATACTACTACTACTACTATTACTTCTACTACTACTTTTACTACTACTTCTACTTCTACTACCTCTACTACTATTGCTACTGCTACTACTACTATCTTTACTACTACATGTACAGTATTACTACTATACAACTACTACTACCACTACTACCACTACTTTTACTAAAGCACTACTACATGTATGAAAGTGAATATTCTTGTTAAATTATAACATTTTGGTTTAAAAAAAAAGATGTTAAAGTTATGAATCCAAGTAAGAATTTTTTTCAGAATTTGTTATAAAACAATAACATGCTATTTACCGGTAATTGAACAAGTATCTACGAAAAAAATATTTACCTGCTTAAAGTAACACAGTTTGTTTAGAATGTTGTGAGTTTTTTCTTCTCCTTTATTCTCCACTAGAGCCTGTGGTAAATGATCTGTTGTATTGTAATAAATTCGAACACTTCTCTTTCATTTGTTAATTTCTTCCACGCCATGTTTCATTTGCTCCCTGAGCAAAGTGATCGAGTGAGCTGCTGATTCAATTTAGCTCGTTTCCACTGAGCTGCTGAGCTCTTGTCAGTGATGCGGTCCTAAGTTTTCTTGGCAGCTCACTTCCGAGAATTTCCACCGCTTTCCTTTGTGACTAAAAGTGACTAAAAGGATATGCTGTGGGATGTGTTCACGATTGCAGTGGATTATTGGCAAATCATGCATCGCAAACTGATACGTCTTGTCGTTAATCCACCCGCCGCTGCTACTGTTTTATTTTGGTTTCTAAAGTAGACCGTAGGACTGTACGACTGCCATTCAGGCATCGTGAACAGTTGTAATTGGTTGTGAGGGCTGATGTTTTGTCATTGATGGTGAACAATGTACTAAAGATACGGAAGTATGTAATTTCTGTAAAGGTTTAAAGGAAATAGATATTCTAACCATCTCAAGTCACAGGTGCCTTAAAAGGCTCTTGAAAGGCCTGTAAACATGTGGCGTAGTAAACAAATCTGTTGAAACAAATTTTCACTGATCCGTGAATAAGAAAAATAATTTCTTAAAATATGATAACATTTCTGAAGTATTTTTTCATACACCTATTAGACATCTTTTGAGTACAAGCTTGAGTATGCTGTCTATATTTCATTGTCCTAGCCCACTCACCAGTGACTGAGCTGTATGTTGAAAATATGATGAATGGTTATTTATATCTTAACTCAAATTTAGCAAAAATGAGAATGCTGCTAAATGCTTCTTGTTACCAAATATTATTTGGATGACAAGGTGAAGGAGAAATCTTGCTTGTAACATCCCAACCATACCATAATGTAATTATAAGAGAGCATGTTTATTTTTCTCTAAACGTGACAGTTTTTTTCCTCACCATAAATAGTCATTTATCTCTCAGTCATTGATCTGGGTGTAAATATATCTTGTTTGTTTACACTGTACTGGCCATAGAGTGTTTAAAGGATAGCACTCGGGTAGATGACATTTTGAAAACACTGCACATGTATGCTCACTCATGGTCGGTGCGTGGGTCATAAAAGTAATGTACACTGTTCGCCGTTCGATGAAGTTTCACGACACAATTAATCGTGACCGGAATGCTGATAAGTCATGTCGAGTTTCTACGCCGGGAGAAAATGGATATGACATAGATCATTTCAACTTTCAGCTGTTGAAATCAATAATTTGTTATGTCAGTACTCAGCAGTTCATTCATTTTACGAAATATACCTGCGTAAATATACTTGAGACAAAGTACATTGATCAACGACTGACACCATTGATGCAAGTTTCGTGTAAACACGTACTAATCCATTGGTTGTTTACACTAGCAACATCCCTTCTATCAGGCTGGGATTTGGCAACCTTGGCCAATGGCCAGTAGCTTTCTCATAAACAGCTTGCCATATTCCTGGCAGAAGGACCTTAATGCATTGGAGAACCTATAGTGCTTTTGCCCTTTTACCAGGCACACAACAAAATTTCTTTTTACACTGTCACTGGCCATACTGGCCATTAGTATGGGCAGGGCCTTGGACACTAATCCAGCATTTTGTTCTTTGTTTTATTTTTAAGTATAACGGATAACAAGTTTAGAAGTAAGTGATTGATGAACTAAGTGACACCCTGAATTTGTGTTTATGTGTATAGAAGCTGTAATATCACTGAGTCATCTCAAAATTTTGCCAGTGACTGGACAGTGGATAATAATGACACTGTAAATCTTGTAATATTGTTTGGATCTATTCATCTAAACAAACTTTCATTAATCTTTCAAACAGTGAATATTTTCATGTCACTTCCGATTTCAAAAAATAATATCAGCCTACCAGAGGAGAGGAGTTGCCACTGTATACATACCACAAAGGGCACATAGAAAACAAACATTGCAGTTACTTTCTAAAACAAATACATTTTAGAGAAAGGTATTGGTACTTTTACAGGGTATCAATAATTCATAATTATAGTTTAGATATTGAGAAAACTTTACCTGAAGTTATTTTTCAACATATACCCATACTTTATATATCAAATATATTGATCAATTATTGTAATAATTCAAATGAATTCTTTTGCTTATAATTTTTATGATTATATTGTATACATTTGTGTGTTTGCAAAGAATATTAGCTTTGTTATATTTTTTAAATTAATAAACTTATCAATACAAACAGATTGTATCATAACTATGCAATATTATACAGTATAAGGTATTCTTGGCAGCTATGGAATGGACTTTCCCCTTGTTGATATACATGTACATTTCAACATTTTATACAACCATTTGTGTGGGTGCTCAAGGTCGATTCTGTCTCCCAAACAATACCACATAACATCCTGAATGGCTTATGGGGTGGAATAGGAACAATGTCATTCTCTCCTGTAAAATTGATGATAAAAACACAACTTTTATTAGTCTTTTTGGTATTACTCCATAGTTGGACATATGTAAATTTCAATATCTCAAATGAAGTCTCAACTAAAGGTAAGAATAAGATTTGTAATTAGGTGGTTGTCATTGCAGTTGTGTTTTGTGTACAAAAAAAAAATATCCTTGCGTCATTGTGCCATGTGTTTGTCAGTCAGGGTCTTAGATCAAGACTAACCATGGTCATGGTTTATGATTGTATGTACTTTAGAGGATTAGTTGAAATGAAAATGTCATGATTTATGCAATAATAACAGATGAGTATAGGGACTTTTATTTTAGTTTTCATGTTCTTTAAAAAAATATATATATGCAAGGTGAGCTCTCTGGGAAAGGAAGTTTTAGTTCTCAGGAACAATACCGATTGTGGTCAACAGTATAGTGTGCTTGAATCGGGAAACACTATTTGTAATTATACAATTTTATAAACAAACTAGTGTATCCTTGAAAATATTCAATTCAATTGTGAAGGATACATATTGTTTTTTATAGCTTTCAGTTAAATCAAATGTGGATGAATGAACAAATAATGAAGATTGGTGTGTTCGTTTAATATTAGTTCATTACCTGTTATGAAAAGGAGGTAGCCTTTGCAGTGATCATGGACATAGACACTTAGTGTCAGAAAAATTTTGTTAACCCGTTGCTTACGGGAACCGGATGGGCTCTGTAAAAAGTCTATGGTGATTTACAGAATCTCGTAGTCAACGGGTTAATTCAAGTTGAGGACATAAATTCAAAGGTGATGTTATGCTAACAAATCAACATGACTTGTGGGGTTTTGCAAATTTGTCATCAAATTTCAATCTCCTTGTGAAGTGACTAGTTTATTCATTTGGCCAATTCCGTGATTAGTTACGTTACACTTTATGACAAACTTATCTCAACATCTGGCTCTCACATGAATATGCTTTCATATAATTTTTCTGTTTTGGTACTGTCAATTCTCTAGACTGGCACCTACTTCACAACATCAAACAAAATCATGAGACATGTTTCAGTGGGTAATAACAAGAACTTTAATTATGGTTAGTTACGTTACGAAAAGAGGACATGGAAAAAAATGACAAGTCTTTGTCCTCAAAGTTTCCTCAACCTGTTTTCAAATGAAACAAACTGTGGTATTCATGCTATTTCTGACATCTTGATAAGTCATTTGATATATAACTTATTGATAAAAATCTTTTCATTTTTAACTACAACATCAAAAACATGGTTAGTTACGTTACGGTTACTACGACTATCAGAACGCAATAGTCGACTTTTTATCACATGTTAATTTGTATTAAAAACTGAGTCAAAAGACGTAAAAATTGAACCGAACTACCAATCATTTATCTACCATTTTGTGGCAGGAATGAATCCCTATATCTCTCTTTGATCGCAAATCAAACAAAACTGCCAAAATGTACTTGGATCAGACTATAAGACGTTGAACACCGATAGTCGACTAATAGTCGTAGTCGCGACTATTGGTGGGCGACTAGTCGACTCTCAAAAATGCTGAAGTCGTGCAACACTAGTATTTGATATGTTTTGTGCTGATGAGGTTTCAACTGTTATTATGAATGCGATACTGCAAGTGTAGTCAGACCATAGTAGAAAGAGACAACTGTCATCTCAGTTCAGTTAGTGGTCAGTGTGTGATACTGATAGTCTAATTGACTTTACAGAGGACAAATTACTATTTTATCAAAATCATCTTTTGAGAGTTAATTTTTATGTGGATTGATGTAAACTACAAAGTCCCTGATTTAATCACCATGATCCTACCATGATTATCATAATATTAGGAGGGCAGGCAAATTGTAATTAAAGTTGCAACTCATTATTGTATTCATTATGATTCTACATATCAGTGTTTTGTTATTTTTTTGTCTTGTTGTCATGACAACAGCAGTGGGTAGAGTAACTGCTAGGGTAATGACTGCATATGAGCACCACAGATGTTAATTAAAAATCTAATATAGTCCCAAGATTTCTTTTATATGTCTTGGATATGTATTTGCTTGAAATGTTGAATTCATTTCAGATAGATTTGAAAGGAAATGTTGTAGTTAGCAACTTTTTATTTGTTATGAATTATTGATTAATGTACGGTAGCAGTGTAATATGGTAATAGCTGACTAATTTGGTATATTTTCATTCCCCATGATAAGTAGTTCCAGAAAGTTATATTAAAGTACACCTGGAAGTCTGTGATAAAATTGCAAAGGCTGCAATATTTGGACAAATATTGAAAGGGTGCTTTCTTATTTATTTGAATATTCTGTTAAGACTGAAAAGTAAACCAAAAAAAAAATATGCATATTTTCATTTTCATTCTAAGGCACTTCAAGGGTGATATCCAAATGATGTATTGATAAAAAGTATTGTATTGCTGAAAACAATACAATTGCTGGTTGATTATGAAGGAGTTTATTTTAATGCATGATCCTGATAAATTAAAACTTACAGAAAAGGGGGGTCCATGTGTTTTTTGTGTAGTTTTTGTATAGTTTTGATTGTTTGTTTGTGTTTCTTTTGTATTGGGGGGGGGAGGGAGTAATATCTATTAAGACATGCTTGTTCTCCAGTGCTAATTATTTCATATCAAGTATTGGGCTGAGGTGTATTTCACAGCATGACAAATGGAAGGATGGTTCGAGTAAAAAAAAATAAATAAATACAGGCAGTGTTTGAGACATGCCACATATTGCTTCAATTGAACTAATTTGTTTTAATGAAGGGTGTGCTCATAGTCTTTTAATTACCGGCTAAGTGGTAGAGACTGGAGACTGGCAACATGTCTGGCAATAATTGCTGATGTCATGCTGCAACTATCTGCTTTCAACAGACTGAGGCTGTGTTAGGGGTGGGCAAAAGGGACATATTATAGGCCCCTATGAAAAAGGAATTTTACAGGCTAAGATGTTAGTTTGCAGGTACAAACCCTTAATCATAATCATTTATTTCCACATTAAAAAAAAGAGTAGTTGTTAGTAGTGAGGTGCTGCTTCTATTTCTTCTTCTGTGGTGTGTGTTAGCTGCTCAGAAATTTACCAAATTAGTGTGGAGTCTTGTCAAAGCGTCAAACACATTATGTGCTTGTAAACCACTAAGGTGTAGGTAGATTGATTATCACTGAAGCCCCTCACTTTTGCTTTGTCCCCTCCCCCCTCGAGAAAAATCTGTAGCTGGCGTACCACTAGAACACATCATGACATGTACATATTATCAGTTGCAGTTAGAAGATAAGCAATCGGTAACAGGAAGGATGTTACGTCGTTAGTTCCTCCTCATTAACGGTGCAATTAAATGCCCATTCACTCAGCCACAGGGCCGTGAGGTCAAGATTGATTAAGGATATTGGTTTTGGTGGTTTTTCAATTTTCACTGTTGTGTGTCCATGAACACAAATCAACGATTAGTATACATTAATATTTCACATAGCTTTGAATACATACATGTACAGACCTGTGGAATGAAAAATGAATTAATTGGAGAGTGAATTGATTGATTTCATGGAATCAAAACAAATCAGATTTTAATCACAATCACAGAGCTATGTAACTGTAACTAATCCTGGAGTTTTAATCCTATATGGTGACATTGAACTCTGGCGTTAGGTGCAAAATGATACTAATATCTGTGTGTGTCATGGACTTGGCTTCTGTGTAAGACTTAAAGCAACTCTTGTTGTGAATTCCCTATTTAAGACATTGCTCTTGTTATACCTATTGAACAACTGATGTTTCAATATGACATAATTCCAACAATAGACTGGTTTGGGTTTGTCAAATGAAAACAGGTATTGGTTATGCTTATAGGTTTGTAAACCAGGACAGGAAGATGTGGCAGTTCTGGTGTGACCTTTGACATGAAATAAGTATTGTGATGGCAGCCTTGGCAGGTAGATGATTTTCACAGCTGCTAACAAAATAATATTTGCTGAATTAGTACATTGACTAGGATTATTTTGACTGGATTGTATGATTGAGAAAACAGTGTGTACTGCAAAGTCAGTGGAATAAACTGTGGTGCAAACCTGTGCAGCGCATAAAAGCTTAGGAACTCTTTTAATTTGTATGCAATTGTATACAATTTTTGTGAGTGGACATGTGTAATTATCTTCTGTCATGGCTGACTTAAATTGTCTACAAAATATAATTTTGCTAAAGTCCAAAATTCACAGCTTACAATTCAAAATGTTTGTTTATCCTCCATGCATGCACCTTGGCAACTAAATTTTCACAATGTTTCACCTCCTGAGCACTACACATGCAGACTACAATGTTCAAGGGATAGTATGGACATGGACACACCAGTGAGTTTGCTTAAAGTTTCATGCAATTGTGTGAAGTTTGCACTGTTTTGTAATTTAATGTGAAACCAGCTGTTCTTAGTGGATCACATTACCAACAGGTTAGAATAAAATAAATGAACGTATGAAGAATGTGAAACTGCAGTTGCACTGTTATCTTGTCCACTGTCCCTTTAAAGTGTCTTTTCTCCGTATTGTTAGCAGTTACCGCTGTGCTTGTGGGTGTTCATAACATGATTGGTAGTTTCCTTGTTACAACTTTAGCGGAGTTGGCCGTGGCCTCAAGATGGGAGACTTCCTATCGGTAATCTCCTTCTCCATGGCACAATTCCTGCCTGCCCCCAAAAACGCAACTCCACCTTGTTTTCAGCAGAATTAGCAAAATGTAATTGTAGTTACATTGATTATAATGATGTAGAGAAAACACATTTCTGTGTGTTCTAGTAATTCATTATCCCAGTAATACCAGTATTGGTAGTGGAAACTGGAAAGTAGTAGAAGTTGTGGGTGCATGGTGGTAGAAGTAGAAGTAATTTATTAATAGTGATAGTAATAATAATATAGTGATAGTAGAAATAATAGTGGTAGAGTTGAAGTAACAGTAGTAGCAGTAGTTGTAGATGTAGTAGTAGTAGATAGTAGTAGTAGTAATAGTAATAGTAGAAGTAGCAATTAACAGTAGTGTAGTAGAAGAAGTAGTAGCAGTAGTGTAGTTGAAGAAGTAGTTGTAGAATAAGTAGTAGTAAAGTAATCATAGTAACATCAGCAATAGTAGAAATAGGTTTAGTGGTTATTGTTATTTCAAAGTTCTGATAAGCCAGAATATATGTATCACATGTGATGAGTAGGCCCTACTATTTCACATTCCTGCAACAATAGATCAGTATCTGCTTTCCATCACTCTGATCATAAAAAGTGACTTTATCACCATCATTTAGTCAGAGAGCTAGATTCTATTTCAAAAATTTGACAGAAATATCAGTACACCATCTTTCATGGCTACACCCACATATACATCCAGGTCCTCTATCTTAGTCATAAATTTTGGTTTAACAAAATACCCAGTTCCTGTTTCAGTTGAACGTAATACATCAAAACCACAACAAAGCGTGAAACACCAGATCAATCTCAGGTGTACAGGGAATAAGCTTGAAGTATGAAGTACAAAAAGAAAAATCTGTCATACGAATTAGAGTCATATTTTTTGATTGATTCTTTATGGAATATATTGTAGGAAAAAAATATCTTAGTTTGGTGTGGAATTTAGGTAGTTTAAATTGTTTTTCTATTTTACAAACTGGGTTATTCCAATTGAAAGGATTTAAACATCAGAATTACATCAGAATGAACATTTTCAGATGTGGATTTATAGCAGACACTAGTCTGATACTGTGAAACAGACAAACAGTACGTATAAAGACCATGCAAGGGGACAAGAAAATTGCTCTTTTTTGAGCAGATGTCTTTAAGTTCAGGTTCCTATAATACACATTTCAATGAGAGGCATTTTTCAAAGGAAACTAAACTTGTGTCTTTCTATACAGGTGGTTGCTAAAGCAGCTTTGACTGTATTTTCATCCCTGCATTGTAAGAGGATAATCATGATATGATATCTATTACATTTGTTTGTTTAGTGGTTTTCACTCACATTTCTCTAATCTTGTCTTCAAGACAGTTTGGCAAGCATGTGGAATGTGTTTGTTTTCCCCCTCTCAGGGTAATATAACCACTAATTGACCAAGACTCCAGTCTGTTTTGAGGGTAGGGTACTACTCACACTGTGAGGTGAGAGTGTCAGTGTGAACTCGGTGAACTCTAAACTAATAATCACATCAATAAAATGGCTTCCCTTGAGGTGGGGAGGCTAGGGATGTACTGACTCCCTGTTGAGGAAGTTTGTGACATTAATGACTTAACTAGTTCATTAAAGCTGAACACAGGATTATTTTTCCTCTACAAGTGCTAAATTCTTCCCTTTTGGTATATCTTACATCCTCCTAAATATAAATGTGTATTTTTGCTTCAATAAGTGGAAAATGAAATACAGTAAAATTGCAAACAGAATGTCAAATCTGTCAATTTTGTTTATGTCAAGATGTCAGTTTTGTGATTGTCTGTATCCTGAAAAAGAAAATAGAGTTCTTTGCAAAAAGTAAATGTACAAATAAAAAATTATGTTAGATATTTACATTTTCTGCTGAAATTGCTGGAAAAGGGAAATCACAGGGTGTTGATGCTTGAGACTTCACATTTGATACGTGTCTGTGTTAAATGATAAATTAATTTAAAAAACAAGAAATAGTGAAATAAGAGACCGTAAGCCTTTTATGAATTTATGAATTTGAATCCAGTTAGAAAATAACAGTATTAAACACTAGTACTACTACCACCAAGTTACTACTACTACTACTACTACTACTACTACTACTACTACTACTACTACTACTACTACTACTACTACTACTACTACTTCTCCTCGTACTACTACTTACTACTACAGTGCACATTTAAATATTTAAAATTATTGATATGAATAGAAAATTGCTGAATGTGAATGTTAGTGATAGTAATTTTAAGTGTGGCCATTCAGGACTGGACAAGATTTTACTCATCCTGAGGTCTAAGACAAATGTGTGTTGTAGCAAAATCAAACTGTCTTTAGTATGTTTAAGCAGAATGTTTACCCTTCTCGGGCATGTTAATGTCACCCTCCACCCCTCCCTCCCCCACCCACCCCACCCATGCACACAGCACACTCATAAATTTTGTTAAGGTAATACTGGGAGGTTCAACTACGGAAGAGGCAATAAGGGATAAACTAGAGCGCAGGAGGGGTGGGATATCCTACTACAGAAGGCGTGGCACGTAGTTTCCTAATCACATTGCATTGTTTTAGGTCATGGTGGAAATGGTACATTTCCAGTGGTTGCATTGGCAACGATAACTCATTTATATACAACAACTGACAACTTAACACAATTATAAACTTGGAAGTAAAAAGAGAGAGAAAAAAAGGTGCCTCACCTTCTACTGCTTTAGGTCACTTCAGGTTGAATTTTGACATGACATGTTGAATATAATCAAGCATGAACATGATAGTATTTTAATTCTCTCGAGCCCCAATAGGAATAGAAGCCATAGAGAGCTACACAACATGTTTGCCTGCCACAAGGGATATTGACATTAGTTATTTTAGAATGAGTCAACATTTGACTACAAGATTTTCACAGCAGAGTCCGTGTATAGTTTACTTGATTTATGAATAATTTCAGCCCAGGTTGAGGACTACTCCCAATCAGGTCATTTACCTTTAAACGAGCCCAATTGCTCAACCGAACATACAATTCTAATTGTTTAAAGGGAAAGTAAAACTGGAATTTCAGGTGTGTTACCACATGCATCTAGTATCTGTCTGGATTGATTCCCCGGGATTGATACACAGGTTGAATATAATCCCTGATTTACTCTCAGATGTTTAGATGATACATCGGCTGCATCTGTTGCACAAATCCTACTTTGGAGAGACATACTCCATCCCAAATTTAGCTCATCACTGATCAGTGCATGTGTGATGGATGATGCCAGCCTTCTCTTGGCATCATGCAAATTGTTTCAGACAGTCTACAGTGTAAGTCTGCCAAGACACGATTTTATGGATTCATACCGATCCCAAGAGACCGAAATGCAACAAAATTAAACAGATCCTGCCTCATTAAAATCGGGTGAATTTCTTTTTAGTTTTTCGGTGCCAAAGCATGCAAATCGTCAAGTTTGTCTGCTGCGGGGTAACCCTTTTGGGATTTGCACATGAACTCTCGCACCAAGCGATGGCGGTTTCAGCCAACGAAAAATGTAGTCTCGGTGTCCCCAACCTGTAACAACTTGTGGTCAGCCCGAGTGTCCCTGCATCTTTTTCAGCGGCCAGACATATCATACTTCTAGAAAATGGGCCTTTCGTAGAAGAACCGGACAAAATGGAACAAAAGAATCAAATCCCGGCGCAGTAGTACTTTCAAACTCAAATGTCAGTCTGACGGTGGAATGGAGTGATACCTTTTACGGTTGTGGTGAATAAAACATGTGTTCTTGAAATACAGTCCTCGGCATCTTTAAATGTTGATTAAAATATCTACGAGCAGTGAAGAGGTGTTGTTTTGCAGTTATGAGGCCGTTCGCAGTAGATAGATTGCCGTGTTTCTACCCCGAAATCAAAGTTAGGCGTCTTGACAGGGTCATTATTTTCCCGATCCTTGATTACAGAAACAGATGCTTGAAAGGGGGCAGGTTTACCATTTAAAGGATCTTTTTGTCATAAAAAGTGAAAAGGTACAATACTGTACATGAGTTCTAACATTTCTATGCCTGCTATGACAAAGATCTTTTGTGGTAGTATGATGATTAGTATTTTGTGTACATTATCTCATTATCAACTAGATTGTAGCATTTTGAAGGGTTGAGTATGTCAATTTTATATTCATTTATTTGTTTTATTTATATTATTTATTTTTTATTCACTTTTATTATACATTTATTAGTGTCTTTGTTTTTATTTATTGACTGATTGAATGAATTTATTATTAGATCAAGTATTCAATATAATTTTTATCATTCATTGTTTTCAACATTTTGTGCTGCATTATCTTGTTTAGGGATAAAAAATTATTGTAAATCAAATTTGATTCTGTACTGCAATAAAGAACCCTAGGAACGGCTTTCAGAATTAAGCATCCCTTAAAGGCCAGGTGTCTTTTTTGCATGCGTAAAAATTAACATCGTAACATTGTATAAATACACTGGTATATGTAGAAGAACATACCATTTCAGAACCTTTAGCAAAGTATAGGAGATAAAAACTCAGTTTTAGTGGAATAAAAGTGACTGTTGTACTTTGATTTGAATTACATGTATTATCTCGTATAGACAAACACTCCCAGCAGAGAACGCACGCTAAGCTGGCAGTTGCTTTTGGGAGCATTTTTCAAATTTTAGGTAATTACAGATCTTCAGATATCACAGACATGTCCTTCATAAATAGCCTAACGGCATGAGTGACATTTTGGTGTGCTGGGGGAGAGGTGCAAATGAGACTCTGTACCTTTAAGCAATGAAACATACTTTGAATAATATGAAAAAATGGGTGAGTGTAATCAGGCATCCAGATTACATGCATAGAGAGATTGAAATACACTTTGTGGAGTTCATACAGTGCATTGTATTCTTTGTGAGATGAGAAAAGCATTGCTTTAGAGCCTTGGTTCATTGTACATTGTCAATCACTGGGTTGAATGACACTTTTGCTGAGCCGAGAGTGTTGATATAGTTGAATGTCTTGTTTTATAATCAAGGCAAAAACCACATGTTTGCTTTTTTGTGTGTATTATTTACTCTCTTTGTGAGAAGCATATAAGAGTGTTGTTGATTTAAACCATCAATGTTTAATTCATGTATCTTTTTCACACGACTATGAATTTTATAAAGCAAAGTCAACAGTGCTTACAATACAAAAGAAAGTAGTATATTTATTTGTATTGCTTCCATATTACAGTAGAAATAATTTCTCCTTAGATTCAGACTGCCAGATGTTGTTTTGACATTTATGTGTGAGAATTAAGTGTACTTACTACTACAGGATTTCAGACCGTAAGAATTGAAAATACTTGATTCAGTACTATACAAATTATTTATGTAACAATTTCAGACAATAAGAGGAATGTGATTTTATTATTATATTGTATTTTGCTTAATATATCTTTTTTTTTCTGTGTGTTGTTGTTTCAACAGAATGGACTGAAAGTGGTGATCGCAAACTTCACCAATGCCATGGACTACACCAAACCCCCTCGCCGTGAACCCCAGGTCAACGGGCCGGGAACGGGCAAGACCGCCGTCAAGAACGAAGACGTCAATCCCAGCGTGCCTGGTGCCGTTTCGCCGGATCAGACGGACGACGGGACCGACGAGAGGCGCAAGAAACCCGAATTTTCTAACGACGTCCGCTCCTTCGCCGTCCTCCTCCTAGAGATGATGGCCTGGTTGAAACAGAAGGCGATTGACACGGGGATGGATGATGGTAATACTGTGCGGTTTAGGAGCCACGCCCACTGGGACAGGCATGGCCCAGATGCGGCGGAAGTCAGCGCCAAGTTAGGGGCACTGGTGGGTGAGGGTAACGTCAGGTTGGGAAAAGTCGTTCCCAATGTGTACTATTCTCCGAACGGTAGCACAGATGCTCTGCGATGTGAGACGGGGCAATTACTGGACGGTAATAAGGATAGCGGGATGGATAATAGAGGTAGCCCGAGCTATAAGAGAGTCTATTATGCTAATCAGGCGTACTCGTTGGACGAGATGAGGCCGAGGAGGGCGATGAGCGATGCGGGAGTTTATCGGAAGATTTTGAGTAAGAGGATGGAGAGGGTTAACATGCCACAAAGACCAAAGAGTGGGACAGGCGAAGTCCCCTTGCAGGAAAATATTGATATGCAAACTATACGGGTGGTGGATGATAAAAAGAGAGAACAAGAACATGTGGGTAGTCAAACCACCAAACAAAGTCCACCTAAATTAATGACTGAAGAGGAGGGTAACAGGTCTGGTTACCATGGTAACCAAGTAGTTGAAGACACGGGAGTCGTGTCGGATTGCAACAGGCATAACGTCATGAACGATGGTTACAACCTGAAAGACAATCCGCGGTTGGCATCAACGTTTCCTCGGAGATCGATGATGTCATCCGAGGCACTGAAGAGCGAGAAGAGACACAGTTTGTGCAGTAGTGACAGCGGGATATCATCGCCTCGTAACTCGGTGAGGAGCAGTAATAGTAATAAGAGCGGACACAATAAGAAACATGATATGCATATAATAGATCTGACTAATAGGGTTGAACACAGTTTGTCGGACAATGAAAGCAGTCGCGTTTCCGCCGTGTCTAAGTTGAGAGGAATGTTGGATGCGACTGCACATAGCCTGAAAGTAGGTGAAGGGTCAACGGATGAGGGTGATTCATGCCAGGAGGAGGAGTATGTGTCGCACCACGTGGAGGGACGTAAGATTAAACAAAAGAGACTACATTCATGTCCCAGCGACACGGGCAGCGAGTCCTCCAAGTCCGATGTCGAAAAAATCACTGCCGAGTCACATGGGAAGTCAGGTGACCACTCGTGTGATTCTGATAAACAAGAGGAGAATGGTTATGACAGTGACAGGAGGAGAGGAAGTGGTGACGGGGCAGAAACCCGGTCGGCGAGCTCACTGTCAAAGTTCTACGTCCGTAAAAAGTCAGCTACTCCGTTCACAGTGGGTATCCCAGAGTCGTTGACCCCACCGTGTAGTCGGCCCGTGAGCAGGGCAAGCAGTGCCGCGTCTCTCTTAGACTCTCCGGAAGGCGTGAGACCTAAATCGTGTGCCGACGTGAAACAGTCGTACCGTAAATATTCATTAGGTGCCATAAAACACGAGGCACACATGTACCCCATATCGAACGCCTACGCGTACTCCCACGCCACGTTGCCCAAGGACCACCCTAGCCGGGCCCGCCGCAGCACGATGGACAGCCGCTCCATGACGCTGTCCCGTACCTCCAACCTGCACGAGAACCAGATCGTCATGGGACGCAACGCGTGGGGCTACTCGCATTTCGTGGCCGTGCACGGTGGCGGCGGCGTGCCGCGGCCGCTGCCCCAGGCCATGCACAACGGAGAGCACTTCTTCATCAGTACCGTGCCCAGCGGCGTCACCAAACGCCACGTGGCCTACAGTCAACAGCTCCTGAGAAGCCTGCCCTGCCTGCGGGTGGCCGTGGGACAAGATCACCTCTTCAGTCTGGGCAACACTCACATGGCCGTCATGGAGTGGATTACCATCGTCAGGGATGCCGAGAGTTGTCTCAACAAACAAGTGAGCGGAGATGTATTCATGGGTACTTGTGTGACTAAAAATAGTTGCAGTGCTTGTTTTTAAAGGGAGTAAATCTTTTCAAATAAAGACAGTGTCTTTTTATTTTTGAAATTGATCTGATATTATAGTTAAGCTAAAATATTTGTCATTATTGAAATGTATATGGACTCTATGCTTTAGATAAATATTAATTATCTACATTTATATA
Organism: Eucidaris tribuloides; assembly: GCA_001188425.1. NCBI lineage: Eukaryota > Metazoa > Echinodermata > Echinoidea > Cidaroida > Cidaridae > Eucidaris > Eucidaris tribuloides. The sequence continues at coordinate 46,085 of JZLH01S0104994.1, read as the reverse complement.
AATTTTACCTATGGACAGACACAGGAGTCTATGAGAGTGAGGGGATTTTCATCCCAAATTTAGCACTGTATTTTTATTTTTGTTTAATGTTCATTGTTATTGTTTGTTGTCATTAGAGGCCAAGTGTAGTTTTGGATAATGGTGAAAAATGAATTTGTCTTGTATTGTGTGTTTTTTTTAGATACACTATGCGATCTATCAATGCTCTGAAAATCGTTCACTCTGAAAATCTTTCAAATTTTTAGAAACTACTCAAAATAAACAAATATGTTGGGGGTAGGGGGTGATGACCCCGACATTTCCTGTATGTAACGTACATAGTTATATCAAATTACTTATGGTTCAAAAACTAAAACACTGTATAATAAATTTTTGGTCAGTGTAAGGTTGTTTTTTGATGTTGGAGGGACAGTGCTATACTTTTTGAATGAGTGCTAGCTGAAAAGATTGTCAAATCAACCAAAACTATTATTTGGGTTTAAAATAATGCTTTCCATACCTTTTTAAAACATGGATATCACTTCCGCTAAATGAACTATTTTCTTCAAATGTAATGTATTAACAACATGACTA
>JZLH01S0104994.1:33977-45462 GCA_001188425.1 Eucidaris tribuloides | reverse complement strand
GGACGATGTATTCATGGGTACTTGTGTGGCTAAAAATAGTTGCAGTGCTTGTTTTTAAAGGGTAGTAATCTTTTCAAATAAGACAGTGTCTTTTATTTTTGAAATTGATCTGATATTATAGTTAAGCTAAAATATTTGTCATTATTGAAATGTATATGGACTCTATGCTTTAGATAAATATTAATTATCTACATTTATATAAATTTCACCTATGGACAGACACAGGAGTCTATGAGAGTGAGGGGATTTTCATCCCAAATTTAGCACTGTATTTTTGTTTAATGTTCATTGTTATTGTTTGTTGTCATTAGAGGCCAAGTGTAGTTTTGGATAATGGTGAAAAATGAATTTGTCTTGTATTGTATGTTTTTTTAGATACACTATGTGATCTATCAATGCTCTGAAAATTGTTCACTCTGAAAATCTTTCAAATTTTTAGAAACTACTCAAAATAAAAAATATGTTGGGGGTAGGGGTGGGGACCCCCGACATTTCCTATATGTAATGTACATAGTTATATCAAATTACTTATGGTTCAAAAACTGAAATACAGTATAATACATTTTTGGTCAGTTTGAGGTTGTTTTTTGATGTTGGAGGGACAATGCTATACTTTTTGAATGAGTGCTAGCTGAAAAAATTGTCAAATCAACGAAAACTATTATTTGGGTGTATAATAATGCTGTCCATACCTTTTTAAAACATGGATATCACTTCTACTAAATGAACTATTTTCTTCAAATGTAATGTATTGACAACATGACTGTCAATGTGATGTCTACTCAAACATGATAGTAACCATCTTCCTCCTCTGTCTACATTTCATTCATCTCTTTCTCATCCAGCTGTTGAACATCCTGAAAACATGTTGGAGCCGCGAACCCTGCCCCGAGGCCTACGACGTACAGTGCATGCTGGACAACTGCGTAACCGAAGTGCCCCTGTAATCACGACTCCTCACTTTCCCCAGGTGTCGACTTACAGCTCATCTGAAAGGAATGCCACCATGTGAATGAATGCTAATATCATTACCGTCGATGAAATTGACTTACTGCACATGATGAGGACGGAGCTGATGAATTGTTACAGGAAGGGCCATCAGTCTCGTTAATTTCGTCGTCGATTTCGAAATCCACTCGCTGCTCACCGAGCGGAATGCAGCCAGCAAGTGGCACGACAAATGTATCTCCAGCCAAGTTCAATTTGTTTTCCTTAAAGAAATCTGATTGCTCCACCTAAAGAGATTGCAGATGATTCGTGTTACGGAATACATCCCTTTATCTAATTTGACAGTGGATGTACATTTGGTTAAGGTTCCAGAATGTATGTTATCTAATCCGTGTTCAAGCTCGATACATTTTGCTTGAGATGGTGACGGTATTGCGAGTGGCATTCGAGCCAAGTTCATTACCATGTAATTTTGTTGATGGATGATGTCATGCATGATAACCTAGCCTTTTCTTGAATGGTGGATAAAAGCTGGTTATTCTTTACTCTACAAAGCTGAAGCTATAATGGATGTGTTCAAAACAGACAAGTACATAAAATTGCACTGGAATGCGCAGATTTTTTTTTGCTCAAAGAATTTTTGCCACTTAATGATCAAAAAACATTTTCATAGTATTCCTGTTCATGGCTATGACATTCACCATCATGGATGATTGTCAGCAATTTAAACTTCTACCATCAATTCAAGCTTGAATTTTTATATTACATGTATTATATTTAATGGGCAGTTTGGAGCTGCTTTATTGACAAATATTGCACAAACTGTAATTGCAAAACCCTGAGGCCAATATTTTGTGAGCAGTTGAGGATGAAAACCATAAATTGTTTTGACTTCCCTGTTTTAATACCATATTCATTTCATTCTGTCATCCCAGAATAGATTTTTAGAAAACTGTTGGTTCTAAAGGGGCTTAGTATTAATTTCAATTTTGTAAACTTAGGGTATTTTTGTAGAATTATGAGTCCTGTGTTTTGATCTGCAGATTTCTTGGAAAAGAATTAAAACAGTTTATTTCCATGTTGTGTATAGTTATATGCAGGGCTTGTCAGATGATATTTACAAAATATTCTCTGTGTTTTGACCTATCTTGCAAGTTTTTTGATGTTCCAAAAATTTGAGAATTGGTTACATTTAAAAAGTGGTAATCTTCCATCCAACAACACTGGAGGAATTTTTCTTAAAAGCCTTTGAAATAAAAGAAAAAATAGATTTTTGTTTATTTGAGGCTGTTTTCATTTCTGTTGTGCTGAATTTTATGCTACCATCCTTTGTCATACTAGAAGTTGGTTATCAGATGAAACAGTACTTATTGTCATCATGGTTATCATTATTAAAAAAAAAACACAAATGTAGTTTACAAAATCAACGTTCTTTTGGGTAGTCTCAGATTTCTTTGTAATCTTAATGATAGAACACTTTCACAGTAAACTAGGATCAATAATATCAGTATAACTGATAAACTTGCATCACATTGAAATACACTTGAAAGACCAGTCTTCCATTTTTTTTTCTCTTACACCAATTAACAAACTTTCTTGCCACATCCTTGCCTAAGACATGCTTTAACACAATGCATTAGTGTACTGACACTGTAAAGCATGATATTAAGCTCCCACTGATTTATTCATTGTTTCACCTAAACCACTGATCAGCCACAATCAAGCCAATCATCATAATTGGATTACATTGTATGTAACACAACATACAGCTGTTGTGATCAGTGTAATATCTATGTTTGGCTATACAACTGCAATTAACTGTAGCTTGTCATTGTAGAGAGAGATTAATGTGAATATGGGGTTCCATTTGAATATATAACTCAAACATATTTCAACTCATTTTTATGAAATGTTTACTTTTGATGATTGTAAATGTATACTGTACTCGACCCATCAGGTGATACCTACATGTATGCGCCACATTGAAATTGGAAATATGGGGCCCTGGCTTGAGCTAAAAATTGGAGGTCTCTGGAGCTGGAGTTAAGACCTTGGAGACCTCATAATGCTATGCTTTGGAATGGCGCCATAATGCTGTGGTAAAAACCTCACTAGGTGGGGGCCTAGGGGCTAGTGGCGGGGTCAGAATCAGTATCGGGAGCGGCCTTTGGGGATGCATGACAATGAAGAACAGCAAATTTACGGGTCTCTGGAACTAAAAAAATTAACATTTCTGTGGCTCTAAAATTGTGATGCTCTGGAGCTGAAATTAGGGGGGGGGGGGGTGGGTCTCAACCACAGCACACAGGTATACTAAGTGCACTCTCCGGGGTTTTAAGTCGACACTACTTTCCAATAGTTGGTCTATGTGGCACTGTTAACAAATGGTTGACATGTTAAGAATTAAGCTAATTATCACAATGGGACTCCACCATATGTAACACAACATACTGCTGGAATGTGGTAATGACTAATAGGGAAGGTTTTGATGCATCAATCAACAGTGATGATGCCATCTTTATAAGCTCCCTTGTTTTTATCATCTTCACATGATAGGTCATTGAACCCAGTATGAAATCGAAAACCGCTTTATGAAGCCATCAATACTGTGATGTCTGATGAAAAAAAAAGTACAGAAATGACTCATTCTTACAGTTATAATATAAAAGTTATTTGTATTGGAATTCTTATGAATGATTTTGTTGAAGGCTTCAATTTCTTAATATCAATTATAGATTTTGTGTAAAGTCACTGTGTAGTGAGTTACATGATTATGATGTAATTCAGACAAACCAAATAAAGAAAAAAATACACTTGTTTCTTTTCAAAAGTCATACTTTTTATACCAAAATATGAGTGGTTAAATTACTGCCTTTCTCCATGTAAATAATAAATGGGTTTTGCAAAAATGATTGAACTCAAAATGCAACATGTATTTTTATAAGTGTACAAAGGTAAAATATGTATTTATAACTATAAAGTGATGTGATTATCTTCAGTAGAGCCAAATTGTTGTGGGCAATGCCAAGCATTGAAGAGTAAAGCTGATAAGTATGTAATATACCCCACATACCAATGTATGTCTCATCTTATATAATAGCTGTATGTAAACATATATCTGTTTGTCAAACATGGGCTATGAGTGAATGATTGAAACTAACTTTGTATTTCCAGGAGTAGATAATTATGCATTACACCTTCAAGCTTCAAGAGTGAAAAACAAAATCGAGGATGGACAGCTATTATTTCATGTATTTCTCCTAGAAGATTAACATGTTAGCTTTTATGGGAGAAACATAGTTTTTGATCGTCAGAAAACAAAGACACTAAAATGTCATCATTATCAAGTAATTGATGCTGTATGAAATCGACAATTAAGTTCCAATCATGTTGGAATTGCTTCCACATTATGTTGAGCTTTAATTGATTTAACACATAATCCAAATGAAGTGACATGCTTCAAATACATCCAACTGAGTACAAACTACGAACACGTGTCATTTTTTCATAACATGCTGAAGGGAGTTGGGAAATTAACACAAAAATTAAGTCATAGTTGTTTGATATTTACTTGTATTACTATAATAGTATTACTATAATATGAATCTTTTTTTTATATTTATCTAAGTGTTATTGTAAAGTATAATTAATGTTTTGTTTTGTGAAAGTAACAGACTTGTTTTCAGTTTTGAGATACAATACATATGTGTATTTTATTCCGTTATACTCTTAGGATGGTTTTTGTAGTAATCATGCTTAAACTTTAAACATAAAATGTAAAACATCTCCGCTTTAATTCTTGCCAAATAATACTCGGCCAACTTGAAAAGTATTTGATGTTAGCATGATATTTTAAGATTCTTACTCATACCAAACAGCTTGTCCCTTTTGTAAGCTCTCAATGAAAAACTTCCTTATGTTTTATAGATTGGATTATGTTGTGGTCAATTGTTCTAAAATTGTTGACATTTTTGCAACATACCACGACATTGTGGTCAAACGTAAACCATTATTGGGCCTACAGGAGGTATGTTAAGGGGAGGAAAACCAAATTAGACTCATGGTGGACAATGGGTATTTGTATGATTTTTTGAATGCACAGAAAATAGTTATCCTTGTCTATGTCCCCAAAAGCCCTTACAACATCACTGAATAGCAATGTAGAGTACTGAAGTGTGACATCACTCTGGTTCAGAAATATGTGTGGACAATGGTGGAACCGGGTGCAGCATGTCACAGCTGGTTGTTTCTACCAATAGGAGAGCTGCAGTTGCACTGAGTTGTGGTTTGGCTATTGTCCCCACATATTTCTGAACAAGTTTGACGTCATCACTTTTGTTGTCTATACCATATAAAAGTGAAATGATTGTGCCATCACTCCATGAGGTCAGATTTAAGATATGCATTTTATTGATTTTGAGATATTTGGGATTGAAATTTGGGCTTTGTTTTTAGTGAATCACACTTTATTTGATACAAACTGTCAGTCCTGTGGTTTGTTAGTCGATTTGAAACCAGATTTAACCCAGCAGAATATTCAAAAACGTTGACACTGGTTGAAGCCATTGGACTAACAAGTTGTACGAAATGAAATTCAAATAAAAGTACATCAAAATTTTATCTCTTCATCTATGATTTTAAGTTCAAGATGAATAAAAAAAATATATACCGAAGATTGCAGCCTAGTATTAGAGGTTTTCAGATAACTGGAGTCTAGAGAGACAAGGTTGGACACTTGGACTGTAAGTAATCAGCAGGAGATAATGATACATATATTTTTAACATGACAGTTTATGGCGCTGTTAGTGGATTTTTTTTTTCGGGCAGATTACTTCTTCAGCTCTATCGTAATTGACAGTTTCAGAAAGGAAGATACTGTAGTCCTTCAGATCCTGGCAGTTTAAAAGACCCGTGGACAATGAGCACTCGTGTTTCATGAAAAGACCCCAGCAATTAAGGCACAAACTTAATAAAGAATGCAATAAAATGGATGTCTTGCATATTCTTGCCTACAAGCATACCATCAAAAAAAGAAAGAAAGAAAGAAATACGAACGCTTGCATCATTGCACTGCACTAAAGTCCTTATTTTGATGTGTGGTTTTTGTTAAGGAAGCATCAATAATGGTTTAAAACTGTCGTGAAATTTTAAGAACCGCATAAAACAAGGAACGGTAACTGCCGGATGGACGGAATGGGTAGATCGTGCCTGTATTATAATAAACTTCACATTTTGTCGCCAACCGTCGTTGCCACGGGCAACCGCTGTGGTTTACCTTGCATTCTCCTAAAAGGTAGCTTGACCTGCCATAAATGCATTTACAAATCTAGGCATGACGCTAAGATGCGGAAATTTCTTGTTTGTATAATAGTGCTGGTGCAAGGACGTTGCTCGGTAGCAAAGCGTGGAAAATATGGTGCATTCAGATGTAAATACTGAAAAAAATATAATGGCCCTTTATAATGTATCATAATGTTTTGGTTTTATCCAAGCAAATTTCAGGTAATAGTAATATGAAGACTCTATGTACTACACATTATATAAAATGAATGCACACATAGTATTGAATGTTCACATTTTATTGAATGTTTGCAAGAATTCAGATTTCCAACTGAGAAAACTAAATGAAAAGCAGATCAAGGATTGTTGAAAGCAGTTATGATTGCATTATCCACATCACTGCAAGTAAGTTCCAAACATGACTAAATTATGATAATGATGATGATTTTTGTCTGAAGATTATATTTACTTGAATGAATATGGCTTGGTGTGGTTTGTATTAGAATTGATTCGCCCAGTCATTCTGAGTCATGAAATTCTGAATGTTCAAAATGTGCATTGGAAAAGGTGTGTCCGTGCCACATTCTTGGCAATTTGCTTTATTATCAAAAACAAAACTGTGATCAGTATAATATCTATTTTGAGGCTATACAACTCCGATTAACTGCAGCTTGTCATTGTAGAGAGAGATTAAATGTGGATATGGAGTTATAAATTCATAAATCACAGTAAGTTTCAACTCCATTTTTATGTAGATGTTTAGTTTTGATGTTTGTAAATGTATACTGTATAGAATGTAATGTATGCCTTATGCTTGGCATGATGTACAATGTATGTGCTGTTTATTGGATCAAGAGACATTAAATTATTGTTTTACATACATGTGGTTTCACTCTCATTTTTCTGTCAAACTTAGTTGACAAAGTCTACTTGATTCTAGAGTAGTTTTACCCTAAGTTGAGGACTAACTCCAAACATATTGTAAACTTGAAAATATAACCCCAAACATATATTTTTTTCAAGAGGTTATTGGTAAATAGCATGTTTGGAGTTAGTCCTCAACTTAGGGTAAAACCACTCTAGAATCAAGTAGACTTTGCAAGGATTCTGCCGTGTGAAAATTTTGTGGGCAAATGTTTACCCATTTTGAAAGAACTACCATCAGTATCCATTATGACAGGCAAAATTGTTGTGTAGCTATCTGTGAGATTAATTCTTATCAGTCTTGAGGGTAATTCAGTAACTGATTCTCCTAAAGTAAACAAAGTCATGACAAATCTGTCCAGCCAAGGTTTACACTTTAGGTAGTGGTTTCATTGGTATATGTCCAAACTCATTTACTTCTTGAGGCATTTTCAAGTGTTCCCAATCATGCCATTAGCCTTTGATGTCAGATGGGGAATATATTTTCGATTGTGAACCAGAAGGGCATTAACTCTATACCCATTAACCCGATGCTTACGGGAACCGGATGGGCCCTGTACAAAGTCTATGGGGATATACAGAATCTCGTAGTCAACGGGTTAACAACCAGAAGGGCTCTAATGCCATTGACTTTGTATAGCGATAGTGCCATTCTGGTTCTGAACTGGTCCTGAGTTTACCCTTCTGGATCTAAGTGGAAGTATATTGAGAACTAGAGAATAAGTCATTTGACTGATTTTCTTTGATTTCATTATAAATATAGTTATACAGGATTTTGTTACATTTTCTTCAGCAAATTCAGAACTTGTCTAGGCATGATTGAAGCTTGCCTTTCAAAATTGTAATACATGCATGTAAATTGTTATTTTTTCTCCTGTATCTATACAAATCATTTAGATCATTAGAGCATGATCTATGATCAAGAGTCCAATTTTATAAATTCAAATCCATTTCTGAAAAATTTACTACACACATGATTTATAAGAATATGTATTTGATTCATATTCAATCCATATAGAAGCTTTAAAAAAAACTGACTTTCTTAGATCATGGTTGATAAATTTCATAATTTCCTATGGATTAGAGATAGAATCCAAAAGAAGGAAAAAAGGGGGGTGCATTTCTGAAATAATGTTTTTAAACATCTTCCAATAAACTGGTAAATTATGAGGAAAATTACTTTCTTAGCCTGCGGTTTGTCAATTTCATAATTTCTTGTGGATTGAAGACAGAATCCAGCTAATGGACTAAAGGGGCCCAATTTCTGAAATCTTGGACATATTGTAAAGCATCTTGCAATCATCTAAATTGTGAGGTATTTGCATTCTGGAAAATGGTCAAGTCTGCAGAATTGGAAACTAAACCAGATTTATCTCACGTAGTTACAGTATTTTGGGGCCAAAAGATTTTCAGATTACACTTGATTTTCCATGAATTCTGTGAGTTTGTAGCACTGGTTGAGATGATGTTAGTAATTTGCAATGTGCCTCAATAGCACAAATGTCTTCAGTTATGAGAAACATGTTTTGCTGAAATATTCTTTTCTCTTTCTCCTCATTTTCATTGTTGAAACATCTCAGTGAAAATGACCCAACAGTATGTTTTTAACTAAATACTTTATTATTAGAAGTATTCTTATTTTCTAGTTTCTACTATAAATAACCTTATTCAAGGTTATCAAAGCGCAAGTATTGTATCAATCAGACAAATTTTTTGTCAATTTTTACAAAGTATTGTATTGTCATCCCAGGCATCAGAAGACAACATCATACCTACTGAAATTGTTTATAAATTATAATGTTTGTATTATAGGAGAACATCTAGCGGTATGTACATTACCTGTGGAAAATGTCAGGGGTCCCTCCCCCCTCCCCCCCCCCTACAGTTTACATTTTGAGTAATTTTTAAAAAATGGAAGAGTTTCAGAGCAAGCAATTTTCAGGTCATTGATAGATCATTATACATGTAGGTAGGTAGAATTTCATTTTTACCATTTACCGAAACTATACCTTGGCTTTAAAGTGGTAGAATTAAATTAGTAGATTAGAAATTTAGAAGTTTCAGTGCAAGAAAAAACACAATGCCCTGACTAGGATTTGAACCCAGGACTTATATTTGTGGTTATTCATCTGATACAATTGAAATTTAGCACTTATTGAGCATAAACAATGTTGGAAAATGTATTACATTTGTCCTTATAATGATACATGGGATTACTACTGACAAAAATTTAATGAAAAAAAAATGAAAAAAAATCTTGTGTGAATTATGAACTTGACATGTTCTATATGGGTCATTTCACCAGGTTGAGACAAGCCATTTCATGCATTTGCATGAAATGGCTTGTATTATTAAAAGTATGACCACGATTGAATTCCTTTATCCCACAAATATTCAGCTTAGTGCCTTGACTTATTCCACAGGCTTGTCCATAAAAAAACATTGTGTAACATAAATATTACAAGAAAACCTTGATTTGGACGTGACATTGACACTGTGTCAATGTTACGTCAGACTCACCCATTTTTTGAAAGTAGGTTTTTCACCATATTCAATTTAAAAGAAAGATTGTTTCATCCTTTGAGGCAGCATGTGTTCTAAATAATGCATGCTAAAGGAAATTCACATATATAAGTTAAATACAAAGAAATAAAGAATACCAAAAAAAAAAATTGTTGTAACATTGACACGGTATCAGATGTTACATCCAAATTACGTTTTTGTCCACAGTTTTGTGAAATTTCAACTTGCCAGGCTGCAACCTGTCATAATAGTTCATTAACTTGTTCTGAGCCTTGCATAAGATTAAGAAATGAAATCATGTCATAGTTTTAATGATACATGCCATGTCACACTAATGTGTCCCAACCTGGTGAAATCACCCATATGTTACTCTTTTGATCGTTGACTTGGTCAGCGAGGAGAGAAACCAAACATCTTAACGAAGTCATCACTCAGGAAGTCTGTCAAATGAAGAACGAGAATGAAGCGGTGTGTCGTGGAGATACCGGCAAAACAAAGGAAACGGTTAATTGAACGAGACTTTTCGTGGGATTGGTCTTAATTCTCTCACTTAAACCACCCAACAGGATGTTTAGGATGAGCAATTTGGGGATTTTTTTTTTTTTTTAGGGGTGGGCCAACTCATGTTCGGCACAACAATGTTGTTTTGTTGTTTCCCTTTGTGACCAAAATGCGGGGCGGCTGCGTATTGATTTTTGGTCCCATGATATTTGATAATGGTCGCGCTTCCTCCCAGAAGAACTCCAAAAGTGATGTCCATGGGGAACTCTTACAATGGCTCGAAACAAAAGATGGAAATCGATATGATCGTAGATATCGTACTTGTATTGTCACCTGGGGGAAAGACGAAACCAGATAATATGTCGATTGTGCATGGTTCAAGCTTTCTTAACATTTTCAGAGTACATTTAGTTGTTATTCACTTGAAAAAAAAAGAAGTTGCTTCTTTCTTGTGGACTGTTAAATTAGCATTAGTGCCGCAATGGTTCAAATTTGAATATATAGCAATTAATGCCAGATGCAACCTGGGCATATGTCAATACGATGTACATCTATTCATTCCAAATGTTCAGTCATAAATATCACAATACAGTATTACAAACTAATGAAAAAATTTTATTTACAATGTTAATTTTATCTTATGATCTTACTGTATAAAAACAAAGTAATTTGTGAATTTGTGGTAAATCTTCACAGCACTATTTTGAAAATTTTACCTGTTTCTTTAAAACCAAACTAATTCATAAACTTGGAACGCCTGGAATTATCAATCTCTATTACAAGAGTGTATGTTGGTTGATAACAAATGTTTGATCAATCTTTAAAAAAAAATATTGTCATACCAGACATCAAGAAAACAACATCAAATCTATAAAAAAAAAATGTTTAGAGTGGCATATTGTGGTTTTCAAATTGTCCTGCAATGTATAATTTGTTTTAAATTAATTCTCCAAAAGGAAAGTATTTCAAAACTTTTGATTTTGATGGCATTAATAATTAAATAGTACAGGTCTGTCTAAAACATCATAGAATGGAAAATGATTTTAACCCACATACCAAAACTATACTATAAAACTATATGAAACTATAATGTAATACTATGATCTTAAAGCTCAGTGACATGATTGGGAGAAATAAAAAAAAATGCCTTGAGAACCAAACTGGTTGAAAGATAAACCAAATGTACACCACCTGGAGTGGATCTCCTGGCTGGAAAGATTTGTCTTGAGTTTGTTTACTTAAGGAGAATCAAGCATGAACAGGCCAGCAGTTTAATTTTATCGGGGCACGATAGTTTTTATCCCCATAG
>JZLH01S0104960.1:8103-20131 GCA_001188425.1 Eucidaris tribuloides | reverse complement strand
GTAGTATAGGGAGATCGAGGGTAGAATATTATAACGAACGATATTGTGACAGATGTGCAATATGCAACGGGAAATTTAATTGCATGTAACAATCGTATACGGTGTTCATTTAATTAAACGGGCGTAGAATTCAAAACTATAGTAGTTTAGAACACATGGATTTTGATACTTGAAGCAAGTATGATGTAGTATACTTATACGAATCACCGTCAGGGTTTCTTATTGACATTTATGTAAATATATTTCACGTGTCTAATGGCAAACGGAAAATGTATTATCTGATGATACTCTAAAATGTATTTTGCTTGTCTATGCTAATTCATAGCCAAATATGTGTGTGTGCCACCTATCTTATATCTATTCCGGCCAAAGTGCTATTTTACCTATGTTGAAATCATTAAAGGCATGGTATATTACAAACACTCATGGTATTTCATTCGAGGATAAATCGGGGTGAAGAGCGTACGGTGATAGTTTTCAGATTCCATAACCTGAATTCATGTGTAATGGGGATTTTAATTATTTGTTCGTTTGGTTGTTGATATTGTACTTGTGAACAAAGAAATGATAAGGGGCTTGTGTTGATATTATATTTTTTGACTTTATGTCAGCTACTTTCATTCTTATGGGTTGGGGTGGAAGGGAGTGGTCACTCCGATGTCACTATAGGCACATCCTTACCGTGCCTTGACATGTGTATTTTTATTTTTCACTATGCATTCATGTAATTGTTTTATTCTTTGACTTGGCTGCTACAGGTGAGGGGAGTGGCATACTCCTGAGCATCAGTGATTGAAATTGCTTTTGCCACCCCTGATCCACATGTGGTATCATATCCTACATGTACATGTATCTTGTTTGTTTGTCATCTATGTTGGTATGTTGTGGTACTGTTTTGTACTATACTACAATGATTGGTCTAATAATAATTAATAATAAAATGTTTTGGCGCAAAAGTTTAGGCTTTAATTGTAGCGAGACTGTGCTTATTGAAGTGACTGAAGTGTGCTATTCCAATTTCCGTTCCATTCATTCATTTACTCACATGAACAGTGATGAAAGGGCATCGGAATAGAGGCACCCGTAAGTAAACAATATCAGCAAAAGGACCGAGAAAAACGACAGTCGTCTCTACTTATCTATAAGTACGCGTACGCGGGGGGGGGGGTTGTTTGGGGCGTTTTTGGTGTTGTAAAACTATCACCCCACCCCACCCCTTTTTTACGTTAAAGACTCCTTTTTTTATGCCGAAAACACAACCCTTCTAGCCGTGGAAACTTTAGCCGTAGGAAACGATTTTAGATTGTAACATATTTTTTTTTTTTGACAAATGTTGTTGGATTAGTCTCCTGAAAAGATTCTGTATGACTCCCAAAGTAGATTAAACGGCGCGCTAAGCGCATCAGCCTTGGCTATAGCCGAGTTGCACAAATTAGGTACGCCGCATTTTACGTGCTTCAGAATTATCAGACAGACCCAAGATATCCGTAAAGAAGGTGCCACCTGCATGTACGCTTTGTCACCGTCGCGAAGTCTTGCATCTTGTATGATACAAAAACGATGAAAGGGCAAGAGGAACAACAAACAAACAAATATATACACAGCTACACAACAGATTTTCAAAAATCAGAAGGCATGAACAGTTTCTCCAACAGGAGAGTGTTAAAAAACAGGTAAGTACACACTTTTTCTCTGCAGCCAGGGTGTGGCAAGATGTAAAAAACAACCAGATTCGTTTCTGAATACGTCTGATCCTGTCTGGACGAGAATCTGTACTAACCAGTTTGTTTTGAATAGATAGATAGATAGATAGATAGATAAACAGATGGAAAGATAGACCGATAGAAAGATAGATAGATAGATAGATAGATAGATAGATAGATAGATAAATAGATAGATAGATAGATAGATAGATAGATGGATAGGTAGACAGAAACATACATACATACATACATACATACATACATACATACATACATACATACATACATACATACATACATACATACATACATACATGCATACATACATACGGGAAACGTCAAATGCTGTCCCCGAAACCAAATTAAAAAAGTCATCAAACCCAAAAGATGGACCATTGCCGCTTAAAGTTGAGGTCTTCATATTCTGGGGGCTTTGTGGCTGACCCCCTCCCCTCCCCTCCACACACACACACACACACACACACACACACACACACACACACACACACACACACACACACACACACACACACACACACACACACACACACACACACACACACACACACACACACACACACACACACACACACACACACACACACACACACACACACACACACACACACACACACACACACACACACACACACACACACACACACACACACACCGCCCCGCACTGAATCTGCCAAAGGTGGGCCAACGGGTGTTATGGTTGGAATTAATCTATGGCAAGTTGCTAAATATAGTTATAAAGTAGAAAACGTGGGCGAAGTTAACGATTGTAGATGATGGATACATGTATGAATAGGAATCATCCGGGCTTTCACGGTTCCCTGCAATGTAACTATGTGTTGCTCTATTATGAAAATGAAATAATTTTGTTTGTCGTGCCGGTAGAATAATTATTAAAGAAGGCAGGGGCGTCGATCCTGGGGTGACAAGGGGGGCAGTCGCCACCCCAATGAAAATATTGCGGAAGGGCAAACATATCGATTTACACCCCCCCCAATAATTTTGACAACTTGCAAAACTCATAATATGAAATCCAATGATAGGCATTGGAAAGCACTATAAAACCATTAAACTTACCATGAAAATACTATTAAACATATAAAATTGTCAATTTTTCGGCTCACTTCGCGCGCAAAAGCCTGTATTGCAATTCTTTTACTTTTTATCACTTTGCCCCGGCCCCCACCCTCCAAATTCAGAACATGGATCAACACCCCTGAATGAATGTTATAGTGTTCAGCCTGCGTCGTGAAAAGGAAATAAATACAACTTTTCAAGTGCAAAATGGACAGAATAGCAAACAGATTCTGTACTAAATATACACTAGTGCTGTGGTATGCGGAAACGCAATTCACAAATACATTTAAGATAGATTTCAGGATTTGCAAGACCATCACTTCCCTTTATTATCATTACCAAACGTTTGGTAAGTACTTACAAATGGTGTGTTGAAAGTTTGAGGTCCAAACGTCACGAACTTGTTGTTTTATGAGAAAAGAATAATAAAGATATACTACCAGAATATTGTTTTTTCCGCGAGTTTAAATTTTGCTTAAATTGCGGATCACAGTTATGTGTACATTCGCACGATTGGTTAAACGGCTAAACTCCGCGCGACCTTCGGCTAACGGCTGATCGGACAATTTTGAAACTAACGGAACGTGTCCATCACTTCCAAAATTTGGAGTTTAACGGTCCACATTTTCAACAAAACTACATATTCTATCCAAAGGTTTTATGACAGGTGTTTATTTATACTTATCTTCACAATGTGAACGATTTGAGCTCTTAGCATTCATTTTGACGTTTTCTGGCGTGCAAATCGCGAACTCTATCTTTAAGGTTATTAGGCCTATTTGGTAAATACTTAAGCAAAAACCAGCTCCTATAAAATCTTTTTTGATTACTGTTGATAGTGTGATTTAGTTTCATGACGTATTCTTATATGTTAATGATCAACTACATTAAACAGAAACACCAACGCATATTGAAGTCGGCGTGTATGGTTGTTAATTGATAACCGCTATATGTATCAAAAGTTGTACTTCCCCAACACTTTTTGATAATGATCGTAATAATAATAGACGATATTGATAAAGCGTGACAAGTTTGAAAGGCCTATAAATGCTTAGAGATAGATGATAGTTCGCATTTGTAATCTTGAAGAGAATTATGTTGAAAGTACGTGAAACAAGAAATTACCAATAACATGCAAATTAACTAAGGTTAAACATTGTTAAAGTTAAACAGATAATTTTGAAAATGTTCTCCTTTTCAGATTTACGAAATAAAATGTGAATTGTGATGTGATTTAAGTTGTTCCATAGGGAATGGACAGCGTATGATAAATAAATCTTGACCACTAGTACAGTTGAAGAACTTAAAATGTTCGATCACGCTTATTAATACCGTATCCAAATTATAGCATTAGACCCAACTTCATAAGACTCGAGTCAACTGAAGTCATCAGCAGTGGCGTGGGGGCGTGGTCAGGATTTTTTTATCAACAAGGGGTAGGGGAACAAAATAATATTTCTCAGAGTGACACCAAAATATAGTGATGCTAACGTGGAGAATTTGGGGTGTCACATTCAGAATATGGAGTAGGGGTAGGTCAATCGTGTTTCTTTCATCTTCTTTTTTTAGGGCGGTTTTTTTTTAATCAACGTGGGGCATGTCCCTTCCCTTCCCCTCCCTCCGGCTACGTCTTCTGGTCAGGTGGTTGTTATCACTATAGTATTCACAGTGATCCAACTCGCCTGATCGGTACTCTTATCAAGATTGGAAATATACGAATATGGTCGTTATATCGCTCTGATACATTCCCACATTTTAGAATTATGCTCCGAAATACACCCCCCCCCCCCTTTCCAGGTGAAAATAATGTTGGTGAATTTTGTTTAGGGAAGTTGGGTATCTAAATGATTGAAATCACTGCTGGTTTATAGAAAAGGGAACCACCTTGTCCAGGGACGTTAGATCTGCAATTTGTTTTGTTCATCAGTCCATGATCATGTCAGCGTCCTTTTAGAGAGTTGATGATTCAAAAAGACACGACCCATCTCAATCTTGTTTTTTCTTACTCCACTTGCCTTACTAAATAAGCTTGCGCTGTATAAATCCCAGGTGTCACTGACAACAAGGCCCAGATACGTAGCCCATTCTGCATTACATCTTCACTTCAAACCTGAATTATTAATGCTTCTATGATTTGTGTCAAATCAAATATTAATCATTCCCAGACTCTATCATTTATAAACATGTCGTGAAATGAATGTGACGAACAGTAGAAAACCTTTGAATTGTACTCTATTTAATAGGCACCCCTTGAGGTCTACCTTTAATATTATTTTCTTTTTTCTTGTTGATTTAGATTGTTTACTCTGAGATCCTGGATAAACATTGTGGGGAAAACCACTGGGCACTGACAGCACTGAATGCAAAAGCCCAAATATAATTAGAACAAGGCTATACGCAAATAACGATAACCGCATGAGGCGAAAACAGTTCATTATGTTTACACAACGGCGACATACGACGGTTAACCTTTGTAATATAACGAACTTCGCCCACCACTTACTTTAAAACTATATTAAAACATATCATGAAAGAACCTCAAAAGATATTGTAAAAATACAATGGTGCATCAAAAGTAGAACAGTATACGATAAGAAGGGGGTGGTTCTTTATTTTACCAAACATTTGCTGTGATCAATGAAAAAAACAAATAAATACAAAGGAGTGTGGAATAAACCTTTACGAGCAAACGATATGATTGTATTCAAATATGGCTTTTACGAACTTTCTTGACCTAATGAAATGTTTTCCCCAAACATGGTATTGTTTAAATCTGTACGTAAATACCATGTTCAATAGTTTAGAAAATAAGATGTGTTGTATAACCCATTAGCTCCATGTGGGTTCTTAACCCGGAGAAGTGGAGCACGCTGCTTCAAGTGCAAACTCAAACGCAATAGATCGTTAGTTCAAACAGTAGTCATTGAATAATTCGAGGACGAGGGAAATTTTACCAAAGAAATTTTGATCGAGTGAGTTGAAAGACAACAGACTCATTTGACTGACGTGTCATTGATCCGCCACATTAATACTGTTGATTCATATTTTATATCTCACCAAATGGACAGCCTGATGTTTTGATGTCGTAGGGAGTATGAGCAATGATACCATAATGACATGCTTAAACAAATGGATCACATCACAGGCCACCAAGTCTTCTTAATTATCATAATATCGAAATGGCTCATTATAGAAATGAGCTCATTAAATCTGTTGCAACAAAACACCTCGAACAAAAAAAAATGGAACAGAATGAAACATTATCTTAAAACTGATGACGAAGCGTAACTAGTTTTGCCTTTATACTTATTTCAACCTAGATGCCATTGCTTATTACTTCATCAAATAATGTAATGTTTGAAGTTCATCAGAATAATTTTCAATTCAATATTGCTTAATATTTGGTCACATAAAGAGACAAAGATGCGCATAAAGGCGGGTGACGTTACGGTATGTTAAAGATAAAGATAGTACCTATATTTATCATAATTTGTAAGAAGTGGTAATATAAAAATAGAGAAATAAAACAACAAAAGGAGGGATAGATAGTGAATTGAAAAGAAGAAAGGAGAAAGAAGGAGAAGAAGAAGAAGAAGAAGAAGAAGAAGAAGAAGAAGAAGAAGAAGAAGAAGAAAAAAAAAAAAAAACAAGATCAAGAAGAACAGGAACAACACTAAAACACAGGAACAACCCAACCACAGCTGAGCAATACGAAGAAGAATCAGAAAAAGCGGAAGAACAATTGAACTGTTGCCAGTGTACTGATGAGAACAATGTTCGTGTCCCATTGCAATCACTGAAAACGTATCTCTAGAAATGCTATCCACTACAATTATCATATTGTCTAATGGTAGTAGATGTGTCACTATTTTTATCTTGCAGATCCACGATGTCAGTAAAGAAACCTCTAGTTCTCTTGACCGTCATCTCCTTGCTTTGTCATGAGGCCAGGGCGACCAGCTGCAGCCAGACCTGTCACTACGTCTCGTGGGCACGCGATGCCGACTGCTCCAGTCGGAGGTTGTCCCACATCCCGACCGAGTGCATCGATTCCAAGGTGCTCAATCTCAACAGGAATAACATCTCGGTGGTGCCCAGCAGTAGCTTCACCGGCTTCCGTTACTTGAAGTACCTCCAGCTATTACAGAATATGATTCATACGGTAAATTCAAATTCCAAGCACTTCATAAATATAAAGATATCAGATAGATGGGAAGATAAATAGATAGATAGATAAATAGATAGATAGATAGATAGATAGATAGATAGATAGATAGATAGATAGATAAATAGATAAATAGATATATAGATAGATAGATAGATAGATAGATAGATAGATAGATAGATAGATAGATAGATAGATAGATGGGTAGATAGATAGATAAAGATATTGGTATAAATAGATATGGATTGATATACCTAAATGTATTGTCCATTGTTCATGAAAATGGCGTTAAGTCTAAACACTGGTGAAGGAAACTGGTTCTAATGCCATAGAATTTGTAGAGTGTTAATGACCTTTTTCTTCTCCATGCAGGATTTAGGGTTAATGTCCTTGTTTTTATTCTTAACTTACGATATACTGCTCAGATGCGGTCATCTAACTGGCTTAAATATTCTTTTGTAAAACTTTCATACTTCTGTACATAGCCCTACAGACATCCATTAAACATTGTATAGGAAATATGTGTATTGATTCATTTAATGTAGATATACCCGAACGCCTTTGCTGGAGCTATGAGACTGAAGGCCGTGCATCTCCTGAAAAATAACTTGACCACCATCCCCGCCCACGCCTTCAATGATACGCCAAGTCTGAGATGGTTGTACTTCAGCAAGAACCGCATCAGCACGATCGAGCAAGGCGTCTTTCAAGAGTCCCGGAACATCGAGGTGCTGTACCTAGACGAAAATCAGTTGGGATCTCTTGGTGAGAGCGTCTTCCAAGATCTATCCTCCTTAAAGCGACTCCTTTTGGGACGCAATCGACTGACAGCTCTTCCTGACGGTATCTTCACGGACCTGGCTAGCTTGTCCTACCTGGACTTATCGGACAACCAGTTGCGGATGTTCTCCTTTGATACTTTCGTTGGACTTGACAACTTGGAAACGGTCAAGCTAGCAGGGAATGGACTGATCGGCGTCAAAGGAGGTATGTTCTCGTTTTTGCACCTTCGTCAACTGGATATATCTCGGAACAACCTGACCACTATGGCCTTACGGGAAGGTGATCTTGGTGGTTTGGTTGAACTGAAAGCGGGTGGTAATCCATGGATGTGCGATTGCTCTCTGGAATTCCTTCGCGTAACCTTGATCAACCTCACCGCTACTCACACCGATATGTCTGTCTGCGCTGCCCCGCCACCCATGGCTCATGCCTCGATCGCGTCCCTACCCACCCTTTGTCCCCCACCACCTTCAGCCCTCAGCTCAAAGACATTTACCGACTCCAACATGGTAAAACAATCCATCAAGTACAGTCAAGTTCAATCCACAACGAATCCTGATGATGTAGACCCCGAGTTAAATAGCAGTCAAGTAATCGTGATCACACCAGAAATCATCACGCTCATTACCGTAGTTGTGGTAACTTGTGTGGCCATCCTGTGCATGATTACGTTCCTGTGCTTCGTTCTCCGTCGTTCACCACGATCAGATAAGCGCGATGTTATTTCAAAAGAGAAAGAAATTAAAATCAAAATTGACAGTGACAAAGAAACTATTCGAGCAATCTAGATAGACAATCACTCACGTAAAACGAAAATGATGTTATCTCTGATAAGTACATGTACACACTTTCTCAATGGTAGTTCAACATGTTACAATTGTCCGGAAAAACAAACACGAAAAAATTTCTGAATATTGCTACAAATACTGTGATGAGTTATCTGGACATCGTATGAAACCACTTTTTAACAATGTACCTGTCTTATCAGAATGCCATAACATTTTAAGTTGCCGTCGGATTTTCGCATTTTATTCATAGCTTAATAATAATTGTTTTTAATTTCTTTTGATCTCATTCAATCAAAATTGTATATATTGGGTTTTACATGTATAGCCATGAATCAGTGTGTTAGAGTGTAATTGCGATGCAATGTGATGCGATGTGTTTCACAATAATTATTGAGAATTACTGTCTTCCTTTCATACAACTACACCCTTTTCATCATATTGTAAAAGAATATTAGAAAAAAGTAGTAAACAGATTTACTTTAACCATGTTAACTTTTGTTGGTGTAAAGGCTTATATTGAAGTTAAAACATGTAAATATTAGGCCTACATGCTTGTTTAACAGTTTAAATAATTGCAGAGCAATCACGTGTCCTTACAATTGTAAGAATGGTTTGTTTATAGATATGTTTATATTTCATACATATTTCCTATTGTATGTATATATGTACTAAAATGATTAAGGTGTCGTTTATTACAAGAGGAAGGCGACTACTTTTATTGTTTGGGGAAAACGTTGTACCTAGTCATATTTTTTCGAAAGAGGGAGCCACAGCAGAGGTGCTGTGGCGAGATTGGTAAGGCATATGCCTGATAATCTAGAGGTCTCGGGTTCGAGTCCAAAGCCCGCCCAGCATTAATATCCTTCAGCAAGACATTTTTAATCTGCTTTGCTGCTCTCCACCCAGGTGTATAAATGGGTACCCTGATCAGGTCATTTATAGCTTCAAGCGCGTAACAGCTGCTTAGCTTAAATGTACCTGTCATGACCGTGACGTGCGATAAGCTAGGTATGATACGCTATACAAGAACGTGTTGTTGTTGTTATTATTATTATTATTATTATTATTATTATTATTATTATTATTATTATTATTATTATTATTATTATTCCATTCGGTCTGCCCTCGTCACTTGTGTACCTTTAACGAAAATCTGAGGCTGGAAAGTATGATATAGGAAAGATCCTTGAAATTTCGCTGAAATGTTAATGACAGATATTTCACTAAGACAGATCTTTCATTGGAGGTGTGGGGTATCATAACTTCAGAAAGTCGTGAGTACGAATCACGCCTGGTGCGTATTCTCAAATAGACAGGGCCTTTTGTATTCAGCGTACAACTGTCTCTATCGACCATGGTGCGGTAGTAGCGCGGCAGTGATTAATTCCTTGTGTGCTACAGCGGCCACCGGCAGCTACAAGCTAAAGCCCGAGTAACAAAGATTGTAAAGCTCATTTGGAAAATGCACTATGAATGCATCGTTGTTGTTTGTGTTTTCTGTATTATTATAAGTAGTAGTAGTATACTAGTAGTAGTAGTAGTAGTAGTAGTAGTAGTAGTAGTAGTAGTAGTAGTAGTAGTAGTAGTAGTAGTACTAGTAGTAGTAGTAGTAGTAGTAGTAGTAGTAATATCGTAAGTGGGACTTGTGCAATATTTTGTAAAAGGATGTTCAACATCCAAGGATGCCAAATTATGCCGTTCATCAGTACTCGATACTAGTCACAATTGGTATATTTTTCAACTTCTAATTACTTATTCTGTCTGTCGAAACAAACATCTATATCCATATAATAAAATAGGGCAGCGTCCACCCGTTTGGATTAACCTACTTTCATCCGTCAATTGCCTTGAACTAAGACTAGTATGCTGAGGCTACAATAGGCTGTTGGGTGTGACTGCATCTTTTTGGAGGAGGAAAAGGTCCCCGGGACTGGAATCTAGATCAATGAACGTCATCACACTGATTCATTACAAGGTTTTGTACAATATACACTGTGATGTAGAATACGAGTTTTGTGCACTTTATAATTCGAATAAAAATGCAGGTGATGTGATTCTGATCTACTTTTATAATTAAACTAGAGCAGTTCGACTGCGCGCAGTCGATGGGTATGCCTCCGCAGTCCGCATTCCCATCCAATTGATGTAATTTGAAAAGCTTCAAGTTACCATGGTAGCAAGACCAATTAGATGAATAAGCATAAGCGCATGTGACCCCTGACCAAATTACTGTAAAATCCAATTTAAGCAGTTCTTAAATTATCGTGACAATGAGCTTAATTCGGACATGAGGCCTAGTGACCTTTGACCTCTGACCTTTCAACTCCAAAATCGAATCAGTAAATTGGTGCCTTATATTAGATACTTCTCCCAAGTTACATCAAAATCGGAAAAGTCATACTCAAGTTATCACAGTAATGAGCCCAAATCAGACATATTTAAGGCCCGGTGACCTTTGACCTTTGACCTTTCAGCTCCAAAATCTAATCAGTTTATTGGTGCCCCATAATACATACTTCACCCAAGTAACATAAAATCTGACTTGCCGTTCTCAAGTTATCATGGTAACGAGCCCAAATCAGACATATTTTAGGCCCGGTGACCCTTGACCTTTTGACCTTTGAACTCCAAAATCTAATCAGTTCATACATACTTCACCCAAGTTACATAACAATCCGACCAGCTGCTCTCAAGTTATCGCGGTAACGCGTCCAAATCAGACATATTTTAGGCCCGGTGACCTTTGACCTTTGACCTTTCAGCTCCAAAAATCTAATCAGTTCATTGGTGCCTCATAATACATACTTCACCCAAGTTACATAACAATCCGACCAGCTGCTCTTAAGTTATCGCGGTAACGAGCCCAAATCAGACATATTTAAGGCCCGGTGACCTTTGACCTTTGACCTTTCAGCTCCAAAATCTAATCAGTTCATTGGTGGCTCATAGTACATACTTGGTCCTAGTTACAGCAAAATCCGATTGGGGGTTCTCAAGTAATCGCGGTAACGAGATCCGGTAACGGACGGACGCACGGACGCACGAACGGACAACCCGAAAACATTATGCCTCCGGCAACTTCGTTGCAGAGGCATAAAAATGAAACTTATTTTGGATGTTTTTATCGGGGACGTCAGCTTTCAGGCGGTTTTGCCTTAAAAAATGTGAGACGTGTGTGGTATCCCTGTGGTATGATTATGTGATCTATTTTTGTACATTAAAGAATTAGAGATTTTATACCTTTTATAATAAAAGATAAATGAAAATGAAACTTATTTTGAATGTTTTATTGATCACGTCAGCTTTTAGGTTTCTTACCTTAAAAATGTGAGATATGTGTGGCTTGTTGTATCATTTTGTCACCCAATCTCTTCCCATGATAAGCGGTTTGTATAACTACCGTATGTACCCCTGATAACTCAAGATTAGATTTTCGAGTGGGAGTGAGTGAAGAAAATAATGAGACTAGCGTGCTAGTTATCCTTCCAAAACAC
>JZLH01S0104950.1:65189-78338 GCA_001188425.1 Eucidaris tribuloides | reverse complement strand
GCCAAATTGGTAGTGCAGCAGTTTGCCTTCATATGCATATTCTGGTTACTTTATTTCAGTTATTATCCTGATGGACTGTAGGGCATAGACCAAAAAACGCTCTAGAAAAAAAAGTTACGTAGTCTCCAGAGTGGTATTCAAAAATAGCATTACAAATTGATTAAGATGAAGTTGCTAATGAGAAAAAGCCTTTGTTCTCCAAATTTTACATGTGCATTGATGAGATAATCGACTAATTAGTGAGGCAAATTCCTCAGTCCCATTCGTAGAAGAGGAATCACAGTTAATAGCGATTTCACAGACACGAACATTACTCGCTAGATTGCTCTTTACAGCTATGTTACTTATTATTATGAATGCCTGTGACTCTATGCACATTGGAACGCACTGCCAGAGAAGGTGTTCTTTTGTATGAACCTGACAAAAGCAATTCATGCAGTTCTCCATTATTTATAAAATGGCTGCCCTCAAATGCCACACCAAAATTCCTATTCAGTTTTCAAACATCTGCAGTTTCACAAAAGCATTGTGACTGCATAGGTTGTCAAGCACTCCCAGGTTTGCGAACGAGGATATAACCGAATGACATTCCAGCCACGTAATTTATTTTTGCACACGGTGAAAGTCCCCGGTAGTTTGTGCACTGCTAAAACGTACTTGGTCACGACATTATAAATAACCGTCATAATTAATCAATTTTCTCAAAAACGCGCACATGGTATTAGGATAACAAACCGGATTTATGGGTTTAGTAATATTTGAATAATCATCATTAGGGATTTATAAAATACCACAGATGGGACTACGGAAATTCACGCAATTTGGCCTTGCCCTACCGACTATGAGCTTTTTACCTGTATAAGGGTCAGTCAGAGCATGGAAGTTTGGTTCTTCCTTCGTTGTCCTGTAGGTGACTGGTACAGCAGCTATGGGAATCTGTGTGAAGTAAAAAAAAAAACACAAACTCACCCTAATGTTCAATAAACAATTTCATGCAGCTGATCCGTTTCTAGTTTTACTGTCTATTTTTCTGTTTGTGTGGTTGAACTAGGTCTCCTCGCCTCATATGATCATTTGGTGCATGTACCTGTATACTTTAACTCTTTACACGCGGTATTCGCATCCATGCACTCCCTGCAGCGTGCGGGATTCGCATTTCACGCTCAAACGTAGAAACGATTGTATTCACCCGAAATACACTGATTTCCCGGATACTAGCAGTGATCTCTTTGTATTGTTTACATTCCTCAAGTACGGGGGTATTATGTTAGGTTCTTAAGGGACCTGAAAAATTGATAAATACAATTGAGGCTTCGTGATACAATAGGACAAAGGATTAGTAACAAGTTAACTTTAAAACAAACTGGAAAAGTCATTACAATAACATGCGCTATTCACTGATAATCTCTTCATTCACTTCTCATTTGGTGACTCATCTTTTTCATGAACTTTTAACGAGTCAGGTTTTTACTTATAACTTGTGGTTTACCCTCTTGTATTATTTGAATGGAGTTGTATATTTTCAAGCAGGACACTTAGAACTACATGTATGTTGGTTACAATTAGCCATTACTGTCCAAAATTCAGATGTATATTTCCAAATACCCTGCATGCATTAAGAAGGTCTGTAAAATGTACTTTATCTTTGCTGCAAGACATTTTTCCTAAAAACGTTGTTGTGCAAAGTTATTGCTAGTTGAAGTCAGTTAGTGATTTCCTTTCCCGACACTGAGCGCTCTTTGAAATAAACTCAGCACGTACGGGATTCAGGGTCCCGCGCACAAAGAGTTAACACAGGGCACATCCGGTTCCCGTAGCCAACGGGTTAATAATTTAACACTATCGTGGTTGTCATCATATTCCTCCTTTTCAACACCACCGTCAACATCACCCATCTACACCTGCATCTCCTTCTCCACAATCACCACTACCACCACCACCACTACCACCACCACTACCACCACCACTACCACCACCACTACCACCACCACCTACCACCACCACCTACCACCACCCCACCACCCCCACCATCCCCACCACCACCACCACTACCAGAATCCCCACCACAACCACCACTACTACTACTGCTACTACCACCAATAATACTCGTCACCATTTTAAGAAAAGTCAATGTGTATGAACTTTTAAAAGTAAATACGATACGTTGTATGACTCATCAGGTATCACCACCAAGTACAAACAACGGTGATAATTTGATCTAAATTTTGACCTTGAACTGAATGACAAAAGGCAAAACGGCGAAATAGCAAATACTTCCAGATATACGGCACTTCAGAGGGTACGTGGCGTGATTGTGTGAGTTCATTAACGCAACTGTTTGTGATGATAACCGGAGAAATAGAAATTCTAAATGCATTATCATCTGATAGACAAATTAAAATTTTGATTGTAAAAGGAACTAAGTACACTTAAGAAGTTTTGGAGAATAATGCATTTGTTTGCCGGAGTTCGTACGTGCGCCTATGGAAAAATAATTTTAAGTAAAACCCGACACTTTTCGTACATGCTTATGTAATGTGGCCTTAACGTCCATACTGTAGTTAGATACGAAGGTGGTATATGTACTGAGGTTATAACTCAGTTTTGCTGTAAATTCGATTTAGCACCTTTGGCAACTTATTTCTTGAAATATAGGCAGTTGTGGTATTAGATCACATCAGAAGTTTTGTCTAAGGTCAGCTGTACTAATATTGATATAACAACATAGAGAAGTATGGCAATAAATTAAATATCTACACGGACATAATTTGACATTTTTGCGTCATTCATTTTGCAGTAAGATGAAGTTGACCTGAGAAAGGTGTTCGATACACCTCGCAAGGGAATCTAATATACAACTGTACTCTTCAAAATATTTCCTAAAGTGGGTGTGATCAGTGAGAACATACTTAGATTTATAGTTGACATAATTAAACTTTAACGATATGAGTATGTATTTTAAGATCGGTCACTAACTGAAGGTCCCGCATAGTTCATCCGCTGACTATACATGTATATATCAGCGTACGTAGTCAGTCACTGACTGCTGTACTCAGCTGGTGATGCAAACGTGCAAAAAATTGTGTTCTGCAATTTGCGCGAAATTTAAAAAGAATTTAAGAACAATCTTCTTGTAGCATGTTGTCAGTAGTTTTTCTCATAAAACATAAAACAAGTTCATGATAAATGGATTTCAAACTTTCAACATAAAATTCTGTAAGTACTTAACGACCGTTGGAAAATGATAATGAAGGGAATTGATGTCTTGCAAATCCTGAACCCTATCCTTAAACTTAAACTATACAAATGTTTTTGAACAGTGTAATTGACATTTTTTTTGGTAGTGACGTCAGAGCCCATAAATTTCTACACACTTAATACATGGAGTCAGTTTTGACCTCCTGTTTCAATCAATTCTCACCAAATCTTTTATTAAAAAGTGCCTGCGGTTCCAAGATATCACCCTTTTTCATTTTCCAGCATCCCAAAACTGCAAATTGTTTTTCTTAGTAAAAACAAGTGACAACTGTAAATGTTGTTGCAACATAATTACGATCTTGTATGTTATAATTGCAATCATTGTTCATTGTTTTTCCTATGAATGTGGAAGAGTAATAACAAGGTCAATGAGTTTCTGGTTCTTATATATCACTGATCATGCTGTACAATATCTAAAATATATACAGTTCGGATTTCCACAAAATAATCAATCAGTCAGTCAATCAATCAATCAATCAATCAATCAATCAATCAATCAATAATCAATCAATCAATCAATCAATCAATCAATCAATCAATCAATCACTCAATCAATCACAGATTCTTTAATTTAAACATTTCTCAACCAAAATTACTATGCTGGTCCTTGTCCCAGTTTTATGAATCAATTGAAATAGTTGATTAATTGATTTATTCATATGTTTGGACGAACTTTACTTGACATTAGAATTGGAATTAATGTGCACATCCTTTTTTTTGGGAGGGGGGGGGGGCGGTATTATATTGGCAAAATGAGCAAGACAAATTAGTGCACATGTTTCTTCTTCAATCTTGTGTCCTTGTCGTTTGTTGAACAATCTCACAGACGGTATTTCCTATAGTGATGTAAAACTGCATAAAAACCAAGTGCATCTTTTAATGCAAAAATTGTACGCATGTCTCATATAAGGGAAAGTACCGTACTGGGAAAAATAATCGTGTTTTCCCATTTTGACCGAGGTCTTATGAAAATGAAACCCCTGCGCTATGTGTGCTGTTTTGCTAGTACATTACGAGAGCAGTATCAACGACAAACCTATTAAAATCCAATTAAGGTTAGATTTACCCCCTTCGATCATACTGAACACTACGCAGATCGGCGATGTAGACTAAATACTAACGTTATTTTCAACCAAACTACTACACAACAATTACATCATCCGAAAATGAATAATCTATAGGTTGTTAACATATGTATACATTTCGGGTCCAAATAATGCGATTTTGACTTACGTCTGAAATATAATGACATCCGAAGTCATTTGGCGGTTTACGTTCCTTTGCTGGTCAAAGGAAATAGTTTAAAGGGAAATGGAAACCAGACATCTACTTGCATTTAGAAAATAGATCACAATAAGAGGAAGAAAATTGTGAAAATTTGAACAAATTTAACTGAACCGTTCAAGATTTAAAAATGTTCAAAATTTTCATAATCCTTATGTATGGAGGATTCTTTAATTGGCAACACAACCCCTTTTTGAGATGAAAGTGTGGAGAACTCCCCATTGGTTTTGTACACAAATTTTCACAAATTTGCGTCTTTCTGAAATGTTAGTTGTGAAGGTAAGCAAACTCTTCCAGAAAACATGTACAAATCATTTTTGCTGGGACATACTTGTACAAGAAGCAAGAGACAATCACATATTTCATAAAAGAGGAGAATAAGTGAAAATTTGTATACAAAACGAATGGGTAGTTGTTCACAATTTCATCTCAAAAAGTGGCCGTGTTGCTTAAGAATCCTCCATACATAAGGATTATGTAAACTTTGAACATTTATAACTCTTGAACGGTTCAGTCAATTTGTTATTTTCTTTCTCTTACTGCAATTTATTTTCTGAATGCAAGTAGATGTCTGGGTTTCATTTTCCTTCAAAAGTGATCTGGTTGAACAAGAAGGTAGTATTTCGTACCTGCTAGAAAACATTGTGTCCAGTTCCCATCCTTTCTTTTATTTCCACTTTCACAACATTCCCTAATACTCCACTTAAAAGAACACAATGCAAGACGACCGTTTCAAGAAGCTCAGTGCTAAGATTAAAAATGCACTCCACTCACGACACAAAAAAATAAAAAAGCACAAGACGTGTTATTTTTTACCTTTATTTCTCACATCTAAAAAATTTTAACGTACATACAGTTCGTACATTATCATAAGGATATACAAATGCAAGATAGGAGGCGCTTTCGTCTTTTCGGCGTGGTGTCTTCTTTCTGAGACCGTGTCAGGGGAACACAATGGCATTTTTTGTTTGTTGGAAGTCTTTCCAAGCCTTTCAAACCATTTTACGGGAAATATGAAATCGAATTACGATGCTAATGTGAATTAACACCCCATCCATATAGGGAGGCGAAAAAATGTTGTGTTCCAGCCCCTCTTCCCTGGGTGCGCCTGCATTTGATAATCTCTCCGCCATGGAGAACGAAAGAAAAACAATTGTTCATTGATTTTTTTTCAAAGAATTTGTTATTTTCCAATTACAAACTTTCTTAGGACATCATTATAGAAAGACCCCTTCAGCTCAAAATGCATGCGTTATAGTGTATGTTGCGATACTTTTGAGTAGGGAGGGTATTAAATAAGTCTGTGCAATAGGTGCATAAATATTATGGCTAGTCGCATATTTTGAATAAGAGAATACATTCATGTTTAAGCCCACTAGGGTTTAACTGTATTTTACACGACAAAATAGTTTAAATTGAGTAATGAATAGTCAAGTTTTGCTTAAATTTATGTACAATCAGCGAAAAAAGAAAGTAAACACTTTTTGAAGCTCACATTTGTAATATATAACTTCAATAAAAATCAATGAATTATATATCATATAAAAGGCAATTTAATTCTCTTTTAGCCTGTGAGGGTAATTTGAAGATAAAGTTTTAGGCATGAGTGATCACATGGTTTTTATCTCCCACGGTGCAAAAGTAAAAATTGCAAAAATGGACCATAATCCACTGATATTTAAATGGAACAACACAGTCAATGGAAACAAAAGATCAGACTTAGACAAAGGCTTTATCTTTGAATAAACGACAGAATTTGTTAAAATGCAAGACTGAGTCGTTTAGTCTTTTTACCAACAAAGAGAGAGAGAAAGAAGCTTCTCTACAGCCTTCAACTTTAAAAAATGTTTGAATGTGTGACATGTAACCACCCTTGTGTCTATACTCTAAATCCAATTGAAACTTCCTATACTTAGGAGAAGCATCTTTCTCTCTCTCTCTCTCTCTTTGTTGGTAAAAAGACAAAACGACTCAGTCTTGCAGTTTTAACAAATTCTGTCTTTTATTCAAAGATAAAGCCATTGTCTAAGTCTGTTATTTTGTTTCCATTGACTGTGTTGTACCATTTAAACATCAGTGGATTATGGTCCATTTTAAATTTTTTTACTTTTGCACCTTGGGGGACAAAAACGCATGTGATCACTCTTGCGTACAATTTATCTTCAAATTACTCTCACAGGCTGAAAGAGAATTAAATTGCCTTTTATTTGATATATAATTCATTGATTTTTTTTTTATTAAAGGTATATATTACAAATGTCAACTTAAACAAGTGTTTACCTTTGGCTGAGTGTACATTAGACATTAATTTAAAATCATATCACATTGGTTTTAATATCATTCATCTTATCCATAGATTTCCAAGTAATTACCACCGTTCAGCCAAACCTTTCTGAGTACTCACGCATATACGGTCATGGTATTTGTATTCTTACAAATTCTTATTAATCACCAACATGTATTTTTTTTCTGCGTTCTTGAAACAAAGGTAATAAGAAACAGAAACAATGCGTCAAATAACTTTAGCTACGACTATAGCATTTGGTCTGAGAACAAAAGTAAAGCTAATTTAAGCTATACAAGAAAGAAAATCGTAATTTTACATGTACAGGCATAAATGGGTACTTACTTTGACAATCTGTGGTGATGATGCAACCAAACAGAACTATGACACAGACCGATTTCCAGAAATTGATCATGATTTTTGTTACAAGAAAATACCCGAGACTATTGTGAACAAAATACTTTTTACGCACAATCCAAGGCCTCCCGGTCAACTACGGTGCATCGCTTCAAACATTTGTACATGAGTTGGTCAAATCTGTAATCACAGGAGAATAATTTTTGTTAATATACAACCCAAATCGACCTGATACTTGTGATAATGATAT
Source organism: Eucidaris tribuloides (assembly GCA_001188425.1). NCBI lineage: Eukaryota > Metazoa > Echinodermata > Echinoidea > Cidaroida > Cidaridae > Eucidaris > Eucidaris tribuloides. The sequence continues at coordinate 70,905 of JZLH01S0104950.1, read as the reverse complement.
TGAACTTTGTTCTAATATGGTATTTGGTGCCGCGTGAACTCATGCTACTTTTGTCTGTCAAACAATTATTGTAATAGCTATAGAATGTAAGTATTTAACGTTCGGAATCGTTGTGTTATAAAGAAGACCAATTTATAAAATAGTGCTTGAAAACCGAAAGTGTATTATGTGCTTTAAGCGAAACTCACTGTCATGCAAGCTTATAACACTTTAGGTACAAACGTTATGCCATCAAGTCGTTAGTGAATTTTTTGTACTGCTCAAAGGACATAAAAAGTAAAGTATGTATATCCGGGCTGAACAGAGTGCTTAAAAGTTGATCAAGAAATAGCATCTTTATGCTGGTATTGAATTATACATATCAAATCTGCTTTATTTTTCTGTTAATTAATTCAATCATTTATTTTTCTTTAGTTACCACATCATTTATCTCACAATTACTTGTCTGACACGAAACTTCCACAGCAGAAACCTTCATCATTGCCTTTGTATCATTTCATTCCACATGAAATACTACTTCTGATCCCTATATCTCTCTTTACCATTTCCACTACAACATTTTAGTCACATCTCAAATGTGCACTCATCCTTTGCCCTCTTTGAAATGGTTGCTTAAACTTTCTATTCTGCAAAAGTTAAGTCATATAATATTCAATCAAATATCCCCTATTGTGGGAATCCCAACATCTCCCTTTAACATTTTCCACTACAAAAATTTATTCACATCTTAAAAATGTACCCACCCTTTTCCCTCTTCGAAATGGTTTGTTAAACTCTCTATTCTACAAACGTTAACTCATGATATTCTGTCAAATATCCCCTATTTGAGAATGAATGTAGCAGAAGTCTTCTACTTGTAAGTTGTATGTGGTGTGTTCTTCACATTCAAATCAAAATATTTTCCCGATATCATAACGCATGAAACATTGCAAAATGGCGATAGAGCACTTCTATTTCAAATTCTTCATCACTACTTTTACTTCCCTTGAATGGGTACCACTCCTTGCAGTTATCACTTAATAATTTCTAAATTTCTATAACAATTTTGGTAATGCATTTCACTGGATATATCTTAAAAAGAAAATACTTGCGGTTTCTTTTCTCCACAGTTTTATGGTTATGATATCTTGCTATTGTATCTCACGTGAATGATTTCAATTTCAATTGATTATTTTTTAAATTCAATTCTGTGGTTAATAATCTACATCATTATCGACGCATACAAGCAATATGTTAATTACGAATTGCAAATTGTTAAAATGTCACTTAATTATTCATTTTAAAAGAATCAATAAATGTATTTTCAATTGAATTGAATTCAATTATATTGATATGTATTTGAGATATTCTAGATAAAAATGGAATTGAATTGAATAATGTAATTCAAGAATAATCTATGAATATTTCGTGTTAAATTTGGTAGCAATTTCAACTTATTTTTTTTTTACATTCTACACTAACTGTGTTTGACATCTATATGCTTTACTTAATTCCTTTATTAATTTGAATTTAGTACCAGTGAAAAAGGGTCTGTGGAATGAATTTGTTGAATGAAATGAAATTGAATTGAATATCATTGTACAAGATGAACCTGTAAACATTTTTAAATAAAATTTGCCAGCACTTCCACATTACGTTCTTATATTCTGCACTAATTGTGCTTGACATCAATACTCTGAACGAAATCCTGAAATTTAATTTTAACTTCCATACAACGTAGCACTTGTGAAAATGGATCTATATCAATGGGTGCCGCATCAGATGGAAGATGCAAATATTGTTATATAGGTTTAGTTTCATTTGGGTGAGTGCGATTTGAATCGAAGTGTTTCTTTACGTACTGAACTTTCAATGTTCAAACCAAATTAACAAGGAAACAACTACTTAAGGCCACAGGCTTACAATAGCCATAGTTTAAACAACTGTGAGCTACACGATCATATATGCTGTAAGTGTTTTTAATAAGGTCGAAAAATCAAGCCCTGAAAAAATAGTATTTCAAAATAATGATTTAGTGCGTTAAAAAAGTGAAAATCGACAAGCAATCAAATTGACCGGATTCACCTGCCCATTTCCTGCAATAGACTTACTGTGTGCAGATATAAGCTAGTTTATCATCCACCGGAGTGCAAATTGTTTATTCATTCATATATCGCCAGTAGCAGCATAGCTTTCTAGAGTGTTTATTTGTCCATTTGAACACTTCTATGTAGGTCACATATTACAGTTTGACAAGTTTTTAAATTGAAGCTCCACAATGCTAGTCTGTTCCATTAAAGCCAATCCGGAAATCAATTAGATGTATTTTGGCATTTTGCTTTTACGGAATTTCTATAAATATATCATGATACGAAATGCATCAGGGAAAGAAAATCGAAGATCCATCCTTGAGCATCTGTTTAAAAGAGAAATTTGTAAAACACTTGAAGCAACTACGATTACGTTAAACAAAATGCATAACCCTCAAGTTTATTACACATAATGTAAGTTTATATCAGTGTTTCATTTTCTTGTGTAACTTCATTTTCATGCTATATCTATTATAATGTTTGTATTCATAATGAGAATAATAGAAACCTTTAAGAGGTTGACAAGAAAAAATATTTATTTATAACGTTTATACACACAAAATTCACTTATCATAAACATACGGTTACACCAACAAAATTGTAACAAAGGTAACTCCCCACCCCCCACACATGTTGCACCATCTTCATTATTTTTAGTGATGTCACACTCACAATCCACTTCTCCACAAACCACAATGCTGCCTCCCTGCTACTAAATACAAACATACAGTCCAATGTAAACTTTTGACCGAACCATCTATTTACCAGTAGGTGTTAAAAAAACACCTTTGCCCAACTATTGGGTTTCACAATGCTTGTGAATTTAAAACGAACGATCGGTGTATTAGGTCGTTTATCAACTACACGTGTACACGATTTCACGTAAAATAACACTGAGGTAAAATTGTCACAAGTATAAGGAGACACACACACACACGATCTGCGTGGAATGGGAATCCCGGGTGGTCACTCTCCACACGGCCTGCTACTCACCCGCGTCCAGAAAAAGCGTCGAAAAGGGTCCTTTTTCTAGCCCCCGGGCGTCGTCGACGTCTTTTGGAAACGGTAGCTTTTTCAGCACCATTCTCCGAGTAGGGTAGCCTTTTCTCACGTGTCACGCCATTTAGGGTTAATAATTTGGTTATGTAGATTACCCCATTTAGGGGTGCAAATTTGAGTAGATGTAATAACATCTCCAAATTAATGTTTGTGGATTAGGAAAGTTATTAATGAATTATTATTAAGTGAACCTCTTCGGGTTGTACAATGTACAATAATGTTTTAGATGAGAAGGATAATGATTGAGTAAGATATCAAATTAGTTGATTTCATTGTTTACGCCACTTAGGGTATCAAATTAGTGGATTCCATATTCACGCCACTTAGGGTATCAGAATAAGTGGATTGCATGGGACTCACGCCACTTAATACGGTGGCTTTTCTCATGTGTTACGCCATTTAGGGTTGCAAATTTGGTTATAAAGGATACGCCGTTTAGGGCCTATATCTGACTTTGTTGGACACGGGTGGGTAGCAGACCGTGTGGAGAATGACCCCCTCCCCCCCCCCCCGGGATGGACATGACAGAAACTGATATATAACAGTATCTCCGGTGCAGTGTCAGGATTACTTTAATTTTTGTTTTAACGAGTTTGTCTTTTTGAGGACTTTTGAATTTAAATCTTTAACTCTCCATGAATATCAGCAAAAAGGTGCCCTACAATTGTGTAATTTTATGTTTGGTTTAAAATAGGAAATAAGTGTAATTTAGATAAATTCTATTGGTATGCACCCATAAGAACAGAAAGTAATGAGTGCTGGAAATTTGACCGTAATACACGTGTTTCTGATTGTATTATGTGAAATATACGTATACCAAAGTACACGTCAACGCACAGGTTTTACATCCTTGCTTTTACTTTTTCATTTACCCAAATAAAAAAAAATTGAACAACCTTTAAAAATTATTTCTTCGGAAACTACGTATATCTGCCCCCAAAGATACAGTGAGGATCACATCACATCTTTAGATTCTGACATAGACGTGAACATAGCGGAATATCTATTGGGACTATATGGGCACAAAATCTTCTAAATGAACAATCAATCACTCATCGTTTTGTCGATAATTGACTATCTGTGTATACTTTATTAGCCCCACCTAGCAATTAGCATCTAATTAGAAGGTGGTATGATATGTTTACTTTCATAAAAATTTACACCTGTGATGGCCTGAGTTTCATCTCAGACATCGTCAAAAGGTATCCCCCCCAGTAGGGATAATATTTATTCAGGTTGGCTTGATAACAGCTGGAGTACCACCACCCGGCTGCATGATTCATGGCGCAGTTTCCAGTGTAATTGTCATTGTCCCTATCGAAAGTCGAAAAGGATTGGCCGTTGTGATGCACCAAGGAATGACCTGATGAAAAACAAAAATAGCGGTTTATCAATTCAGTTTATCGTGTAAATGTATTCCCTGTGCTTGCCAATAATACCTTTTCTGTCATATTTCCCTTTTTCTTCTACGTGTTTTTTCTATGTTTGAATTATTCATGTTGTTGTAATGCCTTTGTTGTGTTTTATATTTATATGTTACGCATGGTTTGTCGGAAGAGCAGCACTGCTCTACCGAAAAGAGCAAACCTGTTGAAAGCAAGTAAATGAATAAATAGATAAATAAATAAATAAATAAATAAATAAATACGTAAATAAATAAATAAATAAATAAATAAATAAATAAATAAATAAATAAATAAAAAACAAATAAATAAATAAATAAATAAATAACAAACAAATAAATAAATAAATAAATAAATAAATAAATAAATAAATAAAACAGATAAATGATAATAATATCTTCGTTCTTATTAAGCACAAAATACACTCGACAGGGTCCCAATGCGATTATAAAAACAGAAAAAACGACAATAAAGAAAGAAGAAAAGGGAAATGCTGTATGTAGGTCAACTAATTCTAATTACTTATTATTAATTATAATAATATATCGCAAATTCTCAAAATGCGCATGAGATTGAATATTTTGATTAATTTAAGCTTGTTACAAAAAATAACAGGCCGTGAGTACATGTAAAAAGAAATATTGTCCAAAGACCCGTTTTTTTTTCTTTCTAAACATAAACAAATCATCAAAAAACGATTCAAAACGCATTGGAACCTTACTATGAATAATTTATGATTACTGCTTCGGTAGAATGATTTAAAAAACAGTAGTTTTTGTCAATCACGACGCGAGATAAACACTAAGTAGCCGCGGGTTCGGGTGATGTGCATGTGGACGTAACATCGTAATACTATCTCCAGCAGATTATGAAAGTTATGTTTGACACTGGCAAATTTACTACCGAAAATGTCATTATCGTCTTGTTATTATTCACAATTGGGGCATTCCATAAAGGTCGGACGTACATTCGGACACATTTAAGAGCCATATCTCCTTTGATTTAATAACAATGGTTTTTATTTTCCAGTATATCATAAAATGTGACTTGGGTCATCATTACACCATGACAAGACCAGGCTATAATATGAAGAATAGGAAATATGAGCAAAAATATGAGGGGTCGGACGTACATCAGACAAAAGCAGGTTCTTACACTTTTAGAGTTCACGTCAAAATCTCTGTG
>JZLH01S0104950.1:21066-30187 GCA_001188425.1 Eucidaris tribuloides | reverse complement strand
AATTCATATCCTGGATGTTGAGAACAAAACAAAGCTATTGGCCTGCAGAGATATTGCCTACAAGTATTTTTAGGATAGTTCTTGAGGGCTACTGACATATGTCATGAATTCGATATGAAACGCGCTCCAGATTGCGCATTATTATTTTTGAGAAGTGAGATAAAAAAAGATTAGCTCAGTCCAAAGGCTGAATGGCGCAGTAACTGGATCTAAGTCATAACTCACAGTGTGTGGCGGCTGTATACACACTGAATGAGATATAAGGTGGAGGGCCCCCCAAATCATCAATTTGGATTTGCCAGCTAGCATGGACTGAAAGAAGAATAGGATACAACAAATAAGAAATCCAGATACATAACAATGGAATGAGTGGCGTCATCCATTTATAGAGACTGTTTCCCTGAGTCGGGCTTGTATGTCTCCGTCTAGTAACAGATGCTCTTATCTCATCAGTATAGTACGCAGATAGTATTGGTCTAGGGTCTAAAAAAGCATAATTAGAACGTACTGTATTCATGAACCAGCTGTTATGGAATTGATCAAAGTTTTACAAAGAGAGGAACATGCGGATATGATGAGAACACCATCAGAATTTTCAAAGAGGGAGGGAAATGAAAAAATGAGCTGGGATGGAAGAGGTGAAAGGGAGAGTAATGACTATGGTCCAGTTCTACGACAAATGAAATCCACAAAATACAAAGACATGGGCTAATGGTTTGAGAATGGACAGTTGAGAAAGAGACTGGCATCCGTAATCTCATAGGACTGTGGCGAGGACAACCATATAGGAGACAATCTACGGGGTGAACGTGCACCAAAATAAGTGGATGAGATCCACAAGAAAATGCAAAGTTGCGAATGTTTTACCTCTCAGATTGAGACAATTAAGTCATATTGTGAGTGATCTGTCCCAAGCATTGCTCAGAAGGAATTACAAAGAGAGCTATTGATGTCTGTTATGCATAACCCATACTCCTTCATTGACACCTGGCACACCCAGAGGGTAAAACACAATTTCCAAAGAAATAAACCTTGGTCATGAACCATGTGCCTAATAGAGAGCGTCCCACTCGGAGAATACAAAGCTGTAGCTGTGTGCGGCACTTTTCACAGTACGCACTGAAATCATGCTGATTCGAAGGTAGGGAGAGGCAGATGGTATCGGTTTGTTCTGAACACCGCAGATTAAACACGTATATGTCACATAATTGACATCGCCAACCGAGTGCCCAGCAGCTACTAAAGTAAAAATCGTACAGAAAGAATGAAAAAAATTGGAAGTATTAGGACTTAGCCATGCAGAAATTCCTCACAAGATGTGGATTGTAGCAGGACAAAGGCCGATATCAGGGGTGTGTCGAAGTGGCGGGAACGGGGAATGCAATTAGGTATTCGTACCTACAACAGACTGGAACTAAGGAACTTAAAACAATCAGGTGGTAACCCATCAAATTGATCTTAATCTATCAGAAGACTGCATTGCTTATGGTAGCAGCTTAGGTTGCTTGTAAGTGTATATAAGTGTTCTTGTATTCCTAAAATATAACATTGCAAATACATTCCGAACTATGGAAGCTTATATGCGTCATGGGGAACTACCTTAGGTACATGTCGCTCCATGGCTTGGGGGCATTATCGCGGCAGACCGGCATATATTTCATCTATGAAGAGCGGTGAGAACACTTACATAATAATAATAATAATCGTTTAAGTTAAAAGACGTATGTAAATTAGATAGCCTTTATGATTTCATGTAATTCACTGCACTGTGTTAGGGTTCTTGCCCAATCATGTTTTGAATGGTTTATCTCTAAGTCACTCTCAATGAAAATTTCGAAGAAGACAGTTGTCTATAAATATATATATAAAGCCAAAAAAAAGTCAATATCTATTCATGTTGTGGAAAGGCGGCTTGATACATACCTTTGCTATAATTTTATGATCATGAGGGATGCAGGTATTTAGATGTGACGAGAGAAAATTAAATTAAAGCGTTATCTGTCAATGAAAGTGGTATTCCTCTCCTCTCCACACTCCTACCTCCTTCTCCATCCTCGTCACCCCCTCCCTTCACCTCACTCGTGCATTCTTTTCTTCGTTCTTCTTCTTCTTTTCTTCTTCTTTTCTTCTCTTCTTCTCTCTTCATCTCTTCTTCTGTTCTTTTCTTGTTCTTCTTCTTTCTTCTTTTGATTATATCTTACTTGTTCCCCCTTTCTTTCTCCCTTCCCGTTCTTCCATCCTCCAGAGCCCATCTCCTATTCTACAGTTACACTTCTACTACGATCGTCTAGTCTTATAAAAAGCATGTTTCTATTTTCGCGTTTGTTAGAAGTGACTGGATATTTTATAGTGCCTCGCCGAAGTGGTTCACATGAAGCCTTGAACCGGCCAAGTTATGTGTTATAAGGCATTCGAACTATTTTTACGATTTTGATTGAGTTGGGGACTTTCTTATTTGTATAATTACAACTATTAAAACCTGTTTTCTTATAAGAATTACAGAACCGTGTAATATCAAAGAAATATGACAAGTTGATTTTTTTAGCAGGAAGTTCAGTTCCTGGTCACTTCATTTTACAATTATTCTTTGGTCATTATTATGTGATTGTAATCTGATAATTTGTGATGCTTCGGTGCACAATGTTATTTATGTATCCATTATTTAATACATTCTAGACGTATGTCAAAATTTTTATGGCTTTTATTGCATGACAATCAATCTTGAACTTCTTGAAGATCTGGCTTTGTTTAAATTGGGGTTTAGCAGGAGTTCAAGGTAACAATATCGGGATGCAATAACAAGAATGTAAAACATATACATTCCTTTACCAGGTAGAAGGTTCAATATGACTATCAAACCGTTATAAAACATAGTTAACCTGAATTGTTGAAAACCTTTTGAATTTTATGAAGCCGGACAATTATTGTTCAAAATACGTCGTCGTTATTTTTTTTATAAAAATCTTTGCTTCAGTGTTGCAAACATGAGATATATCGCTTGACTTAAAAAACAAATTTAGTGATCCGCTCAGCTATATTAACAATTAATAGGAAATCACTAAGCTTTCACAGTGTTGTTGTTCACAAGGGGAATATTGTTTCAATGGTCTTCGAAACCAAAGATGAAATGTACTAAACTCATATGTTTCTGATTGTGCTCGCATTTAGTATCAATGGTAACTAGCCACACACAAAGACACCACTGACCTATCATAACCACCTCCACATTCTAAGTGTATTCTTTTCGAACGTGGTACAATTGATAATCATAAAACTTGATTATCTTTATATGACCCAACTAATTCTTAGCAAATGTTCATACAATCCAAATTATTACATTGATCCATCTTCACTGACGTTCTCCGTCATAAATCAAGCTTTTGCTGTATAACAGACAGCCTTCTGCATCACACACAACTCGGGGGGGGGGGGGACATAGTCAATTACCAAATTAGCGCACAGCTGTGAAAAACGCAGCAAAAAGGGTTGTTTTTCACGGATATGAGAGACGTAGTTTTACATTAGACAGAATAACATATTGAAAAGCGGGTGTAAGTGCAAATCGCCAAAATCAGAAAAAAGGGGTATACTCTTTTAAAACAACACGATTACTTAATAATAGAGTACTATTTGCAGAACAGTGGAATTGACTTGTTGAGGGTATCTTTTTTTACCAGTTATTGACAATACTTGTTAGGGTCCATTCTTGAAAGTCCGTACAAAGCGCGAATTGGATGTTACACCTGAAGATGTTAATGACAGGATGCACTCGCCCCACCAAACCTGGAGCAAAAGCTTCTCGGTATGTTTTTTGGTACGCATTATGCGCGTTGCTAGAACATATACATTGTGCTATTTATTTTGTCTGATTATTTTTCATCCTGGCAATTGATCTATGTTATTATCAAATATTGTATATTTCTATCTCGATGAAAGATGTCTTGATATATATTATTTAATTTGTGAATCAAAATGTGTTAATTTCATCCAATGACTATCTATGCAATAACTATGTTAATGTTTACTCGCATTGTATTATTAAATTATAATTTGTGGGTGATTGTGTTTTTTATCTGTACCTATTGGAGAATAATAATTTTGGTAATTTGTTAGCTACCTAAATTAGAACTTGATCGAAATGCATCATTGCAATTTATAATCGTAACAGAACTTGATAATGTATGGTGCTGTAGCGCGTTAAAATACCGATGATCTATCTGTGTATTTCGTTATTTTATATTGCTTTTTACAGATCAACTCGATCAAATTGCTAGATTTGTGTGGACATCTCTGTACTCAACATTATAATAAATTTTTGCGTCTGGACTATTATAGTGCATAAGATAGAACAGGCAATGCAGTAAATGCAGCTGTCTAATAGTTATGTTAAAAGCTGCTATAAATGTTGAAACGCTAATTTTATCTCTCTGAGGTTAGATGTAACGTCGTCCGATATTTATAATTATGTACGCGGAGTGACCGCGTAACCAAATAAGAGTGGCTGTTTGTTTGTGTGGTGTTAAACCTTTTTTTATTTTTTGTTTGGTGTCGTTGGGTGTGGTTGTGTGTGTGTGCTGCTTAGTATTTGTCTGTGTGTGCTGTGTTTTTGTCGTGGTTGTGTGGTGGTTGTGTGTGTGAGGCAGCTGATGTGTGACCCATGTGTGTTGTGATGTGTGTGTGTGAGTGATGTGGAAAAATGTGTGTGTGTGTGTGTGGTGTGTGTGTGTGTGTGTGTGTGTGTGTGTATGTGTGTGTGTGTGTGTGTGTGTGTGTGTGTTCTAAAAGGAAATTTACTGGAAGTAGTGCCAGTATAATTTCACTTCCTTGTTGGCAATGTGTGGCAATGCTTCAGTAATGAGAGTGCACAGCGGGAATATGCTTCCGGTGACAGAAGGTGTAATGACGGTCACCGCCATAGTTCGTGTCGGCATCTATTGGTATGGACATGATCAATCTTCGAAAGAATTCGTGCTGCAAGTAATCGCGTAGGTTCATTTTGCTTTGTGAATAGCGAAAGAAAAAGGAACGAGATATCGAACAAAACTTTAATTCAATATTTAAATTATAAAGAGTCGCGATGAGTGAAAACACATTTCTAGACGTTATATCCAACCCTATCCCCATGGATGTAAATGTATACAAGCTTCAAAAGATCCAAATGTAAACATTAGGATGTAAATTTTTCCTCCGGCCCTGCAGATCAAATGGTTCAAAAGTCATAGTCATCTTTATGCGAACGATGGCTTATGTAGCGTTTTCTCAACGGTTCGATTCTGACTGTAGCTAATGTCTTTGCAATTATGTCCTGTAAAACTCTCGGTCTAAGATCTTTTCTAATGAAGATTTATGATATCTAAAATGCGCTCTGTCCTTATAGTTTTGATTTCGGGGTCTGTATGTCAAAGGTCAAAGATATAGTAATTCCAAGTTAGCGTATCATAACTTTAGTAATGTTAGACATTAAAATTGATATTTAAGTATATAAGCAAGAGACGAAGTATCGTTAAGTTCATTTAAAATATTGTTATATAGGCAATACGGTGCGGCGCTCAACGGGATGCTTCCACGCGTGTTGCCTGGTCCATGTCCAGATATATTTAATCTCGTATCTTAATCTAATGTATTCGGAATGTATCTATTATTCCCCAGTTCATAGCATTTGGAAGCCTACGACGCGCGAAGCAACTCTTCAAAAACTTAGAATAGAGAAAGTACATAATCTCGTGAAATTACTTCGCGCATTCCTTTGACTTACGCGCGGACTTGGGATAATGGATTGGATCACGAGATTTAAAAGAGCTCCTCTTCATGAGATCTTATTATAGACTCTATTTTCTAGCGCGTAATATTATCGAAGAAAAGTGGGCGTGAGGAAATAGTAGTCCATGTTTAGTCGCACAAGTCCGAAAAGACGTGTGATAAGTTTTCCACGGACCGGTTTGGACTCAAAATTGTTTATTTGTAAATAGGAGTAATACATGTTATATACTATATATCTTAATAATAAGTATTATTATTCTCACATGTATTTCTCCATTTTCATATAACATTGTATAAATAATAATCATATATAGTTTATATATGACATTGAAATACTCAGTTTTACATGGTTGCAATACTTATTTCTCCGTTAAAAAAAATAAAATTTATGTTTATTTTTTTTTATTTTTTTTTTGATGAGTTGCGGAATAAATCATTTTTAAACGAGCTAACATCAAAAGATGAGAGAGAAGTAAGAAGAACGTGTGAAATTAAACTCACTGATGTGTGCTCTCTCATCTAACTTTATGATCAAGCACACGAAAGTTTTTTAAGAACTCGAAAAAAATAAAACACATTGATGGATCAGAAGGGTACTTAAAAGAATTTCAGAGAGAACTATTATTTTTCTTAACAGCAATATAAGATCATTGAAGAAATCGTTACAATGGTTGTGCATCAAGACAAGAAATTTGGACAGTCTCACAACGTTTGCTTAAGTTCAAAATTTTAGAAGACTAAATTTTTGAGTCTTTCCTTACAAATTTACCTCTTTAGTTTATGTTTGAGGATTAAACTAGACCATATGTTGACACGCCCTAATTATTGGGGTAACAATTTTTAATATGCTTTCTTAAACAACAACCTACAGAATTTATCCGTTTTTGCAATAAAAATGCGATTTAATACAATCCAGCATGTATAATAATCGAAGGTGATTGAATGACGTCATGTCATTTTGTGAATGAAGAGTTAGGAGGCTAAAGTCTATGGCATCCAATTAAATAAAAAATTGGTATATATTGAGAATTGCATTGACTTAATATCATTTTCCATTTGAACAAGGTGGTATTTACTGCTCAGAACCAAGATGAGTTTATCTTGATTAATATACTTATCTGTTGTGAAATATTTTGGCAGGATGCATATGATAATTACCTCAATGTGAGTATTTGATTAATGGAGGGAAGTGAATTAGCAATGTTGTTCATCTATTTTTTTATTAATTTTATTTAAACACAAATAAATAATGTCATTGGACCCTGATAAAGTGATCGACATTTAATAGACAACATAACAACGTTTTTTTTACATATATTAATAACAATGCAAGAATGAGAAAGGGTGATAGTATTAACGTTTTGAGAGTTAACCCTTCGTGTAATTAAAGAAGTACTTATCCAACCACTGACACTTAGACTTCAATTATACTATTACTACTATTATACTATTATTTACTATTACTATACTACTTAATAATTATAACTACTACATACTACCAACCACACACATACAACAATCTCACCATACTAACATCCTCATACTGTCTTACTACTATACTACTACCTCATTATCCTACCTCATTACTACTACTCTCCACCTTCATACTGCTGCTGCCTGCTCGGTGCTGTATCTACCTACATACACTACCCATTGTACCTATCTTACTGCCTATCTATTTAACTGGCTACTACTACTGTCGATTGCTTGGTTTGCTACTATATTATAACCTCCCACACTTATTACTTCTACCTACTAACTACACTCTTGTACTGTTTTCTACTCCTTACTACTAATTACTTATCTTACTCTACTTACTTTACTTACCTTTTCCCTATACTACTTATCCTACTACTACTTACTACGGTTATGTGTCACTATACTTTCTGCTCTTTATCTACTACTTACTCACTTATTCCTCTACTATCTTACCTCATCTACTCTTTACTACTACCTAACACTCCATGGTTTACTCCTTTATTCTGCTCAACTCTTAGCCGTCAGTCTTTACTTTTTTGCTATATCCCTCTTCTACTCACTACTTTTCTACTATTGTATTATACCTTTGTAATACTCCTATTTCTTATTTTTTCCTTCGCCTCCAATTTAATAAAATACAAGACCATTTACAATATTACCAACATTTCACATGTTTACTATTATTTTATATTTTCTATTATTATATAACTAATTGTAAAACGTTATGTCTTCTTGTGGATAGCCTCTCACTCTTAGTAATTACTTTGCATTTTCGTTTACGCACTGTTTATTGTCAGATCGTGCGGGTATACCGTAATTTAACCTATATAATACGATACATTTCTATAACTAGGCATCTGCGGTTTTACTTCTCAATTTATCGCACCAGTTAAGTGTCTGCTAATTATAACTCACAAAATAAAGTTACGCTAAGAATAAATCTATACAACTATAATTACCAAAACTCATTAAAACAAAAGCCTATTTTTATACCTATGTCACACTTAGATCCGCTAAAAACGAATCCATAAAAGCTCATTATTGATAATGTTATGGATATGTTATTATTCAACATATGTCGTATTAAGTATATCATAACTTTGCCTTTCTCATGAAAAATAGTTAGTTTTGAGTATCAGGTTAATACTCACTATACGAAACAACAACTGCTACCTACTCTACTTTTCTACTACTTTTACTTACTTCCTTCTACTTTCCTTACTATTTATAGCCCACTTTATACTTTACTATTATCTCTATCTTTTATACTCGTGATTTCACATTTATTACTTACCTTATTCTACTTACTTATATACCACTTACTTATTTTCCACTACTACTACTACTATGACTACTACTACATCTACTACCTCCTTATTTATTATTTACCCATAATACTTACTTTACTACTTACTTACTACTCACTACTACTACTACATACATCGTACTACTATCCTGAACTTACTATTATTACTTACTACTACTATACTACTACCATACTATTTATTCACACTTATCTCTACTACTTACTATACTACTCACTACTATCTATACTATTCTATTATCATCTTATACTTACTACTTACTATTCACTACTTATCCACTCTATTTAATACCACTACTACTACCTGTGTCCTTGACTACTACTTATATACTACTACTACTTATCTACTACTACTCCCTATACTACTACGGTTGTATTGTCATGTACTATACTGCTATTACTTTACTACTACTTACTGCTTACTACTGGGTTACTATCTACATCAAATTATCTGACTACTACTACCTATCACTGCTATTAATTAACATACCTCTTACTCACTCATATACTATTATATTACAACTCTTTACCTATTACTTATTATTACCACCTTACTAC
>JZLH01S0104950.1:13566-16066 GCA_001188425.1 Eucidaris tribuloides | reverse complement strand
GTGACGTCAAGATTCTGAAATGATAATGCATTCTATATATTCTTTGTATTGTATTCATGAAAACCAGTATTAATCAAAATTTCGATTGGATGATAATATCAATATCAATATTAGCAATTATTTTAGCAGATATAAGGCGGAGTCAGTACATTTCTGCCAAACATACCGTTTTCGTAATCGTCATCATTGTCGTCAGTCGTCATCATTGTCATCATCATCATCATTATGAAGGTCATCATCATCACCATCATCACCATCATCACCATCATCACCACCATCATCATCACCATCATCATCACCATCATCATCATTGTCAGTCGTCATCATCACTGTCATCATTATTCTGCCATACTTTCGTGAAAAAAAAGCGAGTGACAAATCGATTGGAATAAATTATAAGAGAATACATAGTACTGGTTGATTACTTGCAGAACAACATCATTTTAATATCAGCTGCTTTCAAACCTTCTCTGAACAGTTGATATTCTGTCTATAGTACAAGAGAGAGTGGGGTATTCAAACTGTCAATCCCTCAACTTGTTATTGCATGTGAAGTTAATTAGTCCCACATTATAATGCAAATGCAATTTACTCTCACCTGGAAATTAATGAAATGTGAAATTTTGATGAAAGATTTTCCATCATCAATCAGTACTGTGTATGGTCTTTAAGTCAAAATGCCGTGAAATTACATTGATATCAAAGTTAATGACAGACACAAATTGCTCAAAGATAAAAATTGGATCCTTAGTCGCTTATTTCCTTATGTCAAAGTAGGGCAGTATAATCATAGTTCAATTAATTATTACAAAATATTTGTTATTATTTATTTGTTTTGTTGTGGTGGTAGTAGTAATAGCAGCAACAGCAGTTGTATTGGTGGTGGTAGTAGTAGTAGCAGTGGTAGTAGCAGTAGTAGTAGTAGTAGTAGTAGTAGTAGTAGTAGTAGTAGTAGTAATAATAATAATAGCAGTAGGAGTTGCATTGGTGATGGTAGTAGTAGCAGTGGTACAAGCAGTAGTAGTAGTAGTAGTAGTAGTAGTAGTAGTAGTAGTAGTAGTTAGTTAATAATAATAATAATAATAATAATAATAATAATAATAATAATAATAATAATAATAATAATAATAATAATAATAATAATAATAATAATAATAATAATAATAATAATAATAATAATAATAATAATACAAGATATTTATATAGCGCAAATTGCTAAAGCCTCTATGCGCTGACAGAGATACTCAAAAAGCAATAGGTATACAGACAAATTCAAAGTAACAAATAATAAAATAACACGAAAAACAGATAATGTACAAAATGTAAATGTGAACATTATAGGTAGGTAAGCTGAAATAAATGAGTTATTAACAAAGTTTTGAAAATATTCACTGTTCCAGCATTGCGTATGTGAAGGGGTAAGTTGTTCGATAGAAAAGGGGCGGCGAAAGAAAAGGATCGTTGACCATAAGATTTTGAGGGAATAATATCGTAATGCATACATTCTAGCAATTAACAAGAATGTAAACCTCGTTGGTTGGCAAATTATGCATAATTTGCCACCCCCGCCCCCAAATAATAATAATAATAATAATAATAATAATAATAATAATAATAATAATAATAATAATAATAATAATAATAATAATAATAATAATAATAAAGTGGTAGTACTAGTAGAAGCAGTAGTAACAGTAACAATAGTAGTAGTAGTAGTAGTAGTAGTAGTAGTAGTAGTAGTAGTAGTAACAGAAAAAGAAGTAGAAGTAGTAGTAAAACCGCTGCTACTAATACAACTCCTACTTCACCCTTGTTTCTGCACGAAAATACTCCTCCCTTCTCTAAATAATAGGTGGAGTATTTAATAAACAGAGGAATATGTCAAATGCAAAGGAGTATTTGATAAACAGAGGGATACGAAAATACGCAAAGGCCTATAAATAAATCGATTAAATGATTTATTGTTGCCCATTTAAGCCCGGTAGTAACGTTGTTGAAGCATGCACCGTAGTGTAATTTATTTGACTTACCCACATGGTGACCATTGATTGTCCGATCCTTTCTCAAGCACATGTATCACGCAACTGGTATCTGTTTCCCGAAACATCGCTTTGTAGCTCTTTGAAAACTAAAGGCCCAGAAATGACTTCCCCTTACGTCACATAGTAACATGCTGATCATGCGCAGTAGGGCTGTTCATCCTACCAATGTGACCATGATGTGTTTTTAATTCATTCATTTAAAAATCCCTGGGAAGGGTGGTGCAATTTGTTTTTATGCAATGTATTTTTTTTTCTTTTACAAAACAGTTTGTTACTCTGAAGATATGACCACGAAATCTTAAACACACAAACAAAAAATACTTTCAGAAAATGAGAAAAGGAAGAGAAAGAAGAAAAGAAGAAAAAGAACAAAAAGTTAGAAGGAGGAGAAAGGAAAACAAAGAAGAAAGACATGGAGACAGACAGAAAGAAAGAAAGAAAGAGAAGAAAACAAAGAA
>JZLH01S0104950.1:1508-13380 GCA_001188425.1 Eucidaris tribuloides | reverse complement strand
ATATGGTTACCGCGTTCTTTTTCCACAGTTTTATTCTGCTGTTTTCACAAAAGCTTTGTATCAAATTTGACATTTCTATAAAGAAGCTATATATTTTTACAAGATTTTTTTTAGTAAACTACTCATTTTAGAGGCTAATTTACATAATTTATGCTAATTAGGGCTTATTTGCATAGATACAGAGTGTCTCTTTGGATAAAAATATTCCAATCGGTTCGAGGAATATTCCTACCAAGAGGCACAATTGTACTAAAAAATGCAGCGTTCACCCCCTTTTTTGCAGTTACTAAGTCTACTATAGGTTCAGGTATTTATTTTGAGTGGTGGGCTTTATTGGGCGACATGGTATAGCTGGATATATTCTCACTATAAGGTGAAGCTTTTGTTTAAAGATAAATGTCCCATTTCACGAAATAGTACTTCTGCGTCGTTTCATTATCTATTATGTTACTGATGCCACAAGTGATAGAAAAGCCAATCTGGGCCACACCATTCACTTCTTTCACTCTTTTTGTATAAACCCATTTCTAACGTGCAAAATGTGCCATTTGTATGAAATGTGGGACAATCCTGACACAATTAAATAATAATCCCACATGTTTTTATGAGCGAACACAATTGGACGACAATACATTCAAACAAATTAATTCATCACCAGATATTGGTTACTTTGTGTGTGTGTGTGTGTGTGTGTTGTTGTTGTTGTTGTTTTTTGCTGCTCGCAGAAACCCCATATTGCGTGTTCACACATTAATCACAATTTATTCCCTTTCCATATACGATCTAGTCCTACATCATTTTATAAACCTGTTTTCATGTCGAACTAGCGTGCGGTTGGTCCCTTTTCGGGTATTGTTACGTTAGTCGATGGAAGAGAAGCCCACATAAATTGATGGCAGTTTAAAGCCACTGGGTAAAATTTACCAAAGTTAAAAAAATGTGAGGTACATAATTCTCCACCCTCCAAGTGTCTTTGACAAGGTCTAAAAATGAAGCCCTGAAAAAATTGTATTTCAAAATGATTATTCATATCGATTTCTGAGCGATCTTTTACTTTCTTCATGGTCTACAGTTTTGCAACACAATGGTAAACTGAAACTAAAACCGTCGTTTTTGGCACATTTTTTGCCATTGCAGCAAATCTACAAGCTTTATATACTATTGACACGAGATGTATGATAATTCAAAGGTTTCTCTTTAAGGTTAGATCAAGATATGTGACCGAAGTCAATGTTTGAGTTTGAGTTTGAGTTTGAGTTTATTTTTTTCTACTTTTATCATATAAATTTTACAAACAAAAACACATAAGATATAAATGTATACATACATCATACAATTCCGATGTAAATGAAACAATTAATGAAGAATAAAGCATAAAGAGAACTGATGGACCAAAGTAGTATTTTAATTTATTTATGATGCCAATATTTCTTGAAATTGTTCTGCTTATGTTATCTATGTGAAGTTTCCAGGTTAATTTATCGTCAATCGTAAGGCCAAGGAATTTAATTGAATTCACCTTTTCCAGATTAATGTCATTGAAGACAACCTGACCTGGAAGATCACTGAGGGAGTTACTAAATAACATAAACTTCGTTTTTTGAATATTGAGAGACAATTTATTAGCAGTAAATCCAATGCGAAATATGTACGAGTTCTGCATTGATGGTTGTAAGTAAATAATAAGGATCAGGGTGAGAAAAGAAAATATTAGAATCATCAGCAAAAAAAATGTAAGATAACAATTTTGAAGAATTTTGGATGTTGTTAATGTAAATAAGAAATAACAAAGGTCCAAGAAGACTCCCTTGAGGTACTCCACATTGAATGTTTTGCAAAGAAGATGTATTACCATTTAAGAATACAAATTGTTTTCTGTTAGATAGGTAACTCCTGAACCACTCCAAGGCCTTTCCTCTAACACCATAGTGAGATAATTTGTGGATAAGAATATTATGATTTATGGTATCAAAGGCCTTGGAGAGGTCCAGGAATATACCAACAGTATGGGAATGAGAATTAATTGCTGAAGCCACTTTGTGTACAAAAGAAAGAATGGCACGAGTGGTGCTATGCTTTTCACGAAAGCCAAATTGGAAATTCGAAAAAAATATTATGATTATCAAAAAAATTGACGGTTCTTATATACACAAGTTTTTCCAAAACTTTGGACAAGGATGTTAATAAAGAAATTGGTCGATAGTTACTAATAACTTGATTATCGCCATTTTAAAGATGGGAATAACTTTGGCTATTTTCATGCTGTCTGGTACAATGCCAGTTGATAACGAAATATCAAAAATATGCTGGAGAGGGTGAGCAATGTGTGCGATGATATTTTTTTAGTATTATGTTATTAATATCATCAAACCCGGAGCTTTTTTTATTTGGCATTTTGTTGACAATATTAATCAACTCTTGTGTATTTGTTGGGAAAGAATACAAGGAATTTGGATTTGGGTTTTTCAAAAATTCATCAAAAAAGGTGTTAGATGCAAGAAGATTTTGAGCTAAGTTGAACCCAATTCCGGAGAAATACGTATTAAACTTTTCAGAAATATCCTTAGGATCTTCGATTATAGTATTATCATATTTTATTTTATTTATTTGGTTTTGTATATTATTTTTATTAAGGACGTCTTGAATAACTTTCCAAGTTTTTTGTGTATTACTTTTGAAACGATTTATTTGATTAGAATAATAATTTTTCTTTTCACGACGTATCAAATTAGTAACAATATTTTTTGTAACGTGTGTAATTTGAACGTGTTTTTTTCATTTGGATTTGCTTTATATTTGTAAAACAGATTATTTTTCCTATTAATGGATCTTAACAAAGATTTAGAAATCCATGGAAGTTTAGGAGTTCTTGTATACTTGAACTTGTTTGAACGCAAAGGAATGGAAATATTAAAGAGCATCAGTAAACTTATCAAAAGACTGATTAACATCTGCTGAATTGAATACATTAGCCCAATCTTCATTGTCCAGTGATTCTCGGAGTCTATTGAAATTTTCCTCTGAATAGTGACGAGTTTTACCACATGAAAAGTTGAGAGAATTGGCTGGGTAGTTAGCATTATCGTGTACAAGATGAGTAAAAATTGGAAAATGGTCTGAAATGTCTGATATAATTACTCCTGCGTTGGGTAGAGGGTGGATGTTCGAGAAAATATTGTCGATTAATGTGGCTGAAGTGTTTGCTACCCGTGTTGGTCTGGATATTAGAGGCATAAACGATGAAGTCAAAAATGTATCCAAGAACTCTTGAGGGACATGACTAGTATTCACATTCAAGAGGTTAATGTTAAAGTCACCCATAATAATGCACTTTTTATTATGGATCATTACGAAAGGTTCCCGCTTCATTTACCCCTGTATACTGCAAGGGCTAGTCGGGTGAGAAAACCCTAAATTTTAATCTGGCCAGGGGGCTTATCCCTCCTCACTGTAAATAATGAAGGCTTTTAATGCTGAATGCAAATCCTTAATCTTACGTAATAGCATTATCAGTGTCAATAGAAAATCGCCTGACTGAAGGAAATTTTGGCTGACCAGGTTTAATTTCTATTAATCTTGAGCCATTTTTACTGAACAGACAACTAATTTTTCAACCTAACATATAAATTAAACTCCGAATGACCTAAATTGACCAACAGATAAATGTTTTGTGATTATTTGGGTGAAAATAGTTCCCATTTAAACAGCAGTCCCAGTGTGTTAGCTTAGGAGATTAGGAGCTCAAGGGATTTGCTACACTCTGTTGACATTTCCCAGATAACATCTCCTGGTAAATAACAATTCCGGGGTTTCTAAAAGAGACACAAAATTTCCTTATGTCAAGGGATTATGTAATATGTTTTGAATTGCCATTATAAAATCATTCGTATTAGAATGAGGGGGTCTGTATACAATGCCAATTATAATTTTATTATTTGTATTACATTTAATTTCAATAAAAAGTGACTCGAATGTTATGACCCGTGGAATTGAGTCTGAAGACTTCCTTTTCGGTAAAAAAAAATCTCGTGGAAGATCCCCTTTTTTCACAATTTTTCTGACTTTGCCGCTTCATAAAATGAAAGTGCACCATCTATAAATATCTTGACTATAGGTGTGTGTAGAAGAAAGTCTAAGGATTCTAAAAATGTAAACATCAAATTTTATTGGCTAGGAGAAGGCCCGCGGAATTGGCAAAAACCACACACAAACTACATTTTCTCTCAGTCCCAGCTGCACGCAGCCTTTATTATTATGCGTTCGAGTGTGAATGAGAACAATGACAGCAGTCCGTCGCTTCCTCCTATACACAGGACGGTAAGAGAGCAGTGACGCATGATCTGTGCGGTACCTCGGATTTCTCTTCGCAAAAGAGGATCATTTTCTTTTGTTAAGAAATTCATATTGTCTGTGTGTCCGTGTGTTTCTGTGTGTCTGTCTGTATGTGTATGTTTGTGTGTCTTTTGTTTGGCTGTGTGTCTAATTATGTGTCTGTTTGTATCTGTGTGTCTGTGTCTGTATATGCATGTGTGTCTGTTTATGTATGTGTGTCTGTAAATGTCTTTGTTGTATCTGTGTGTCTGTGTCTGTATATGCATGTGTGTCTGTTTATGTATGTGTGTCTGTAAATGTCTTTGTGTCTCAGTGTGTCTGTATGTGTGTCTGTATGTGTCTGTGTGTGTGTGTGAGTCTGTGTGTCTATTTGTCTGTATGTCTGTGTGTTGGTATGTGTGTGTCTGTGTGTTCGTTTGTGTGTTTGTCTGTGTCTGAATGTGTCTGTTCGTGTGTCTGTATGTGTCTGTGCGTCTGTTTGTGTATGTGTGTGTATATGTGCCTGTATGGGTCTAGTCTGTTTGTGTCTGTAATCCGTTTGTGTGTCTGTGTGTTGTGTGATTGTATGTGTCTGTGTATCTGTTGTATATCTGTGTGCCTGTGTGTTTTTGTGTCTGTATGTGTCTGTGTGTCCATGTGCGTCTGTGTGTGTGTCTGTGTGTGTATGTTTGTGTGTCTGTGTGTTTGGCTGTGTGTCTAATTGTATGTCTGTTTGTGTCTGTGTGTGTCTGTGTGTGTCTGTGTCTATGTGACTGTCTGTGTCCTTGTATCTGTATGTGTCCGTGTGTCTGTTTGTGTGTATGCGTCTGTTTGTCTGCGTGTTTATCTGTGTCCTTGTATCTGTATGTGTCCGTGTGTCTGTTTGTGTGTATGCGTCTGTTTGTCTGCGTGTTTATCTGTGTCTAATTATGTGTCTGTGTGTGTACGTTTGTGTCTTCGTGTTTGTCTGTGTGTCTGGTTTTGTGTCTACATATGTTTGTCTTTGTTTGTGTGTGTATGTATGTATCTATGTACATGTATGTGCCTGTGTGTCTGTATGTGTGTGTGTGTTTGTATGTATGTGTGTTTGTCTGTGTGTCTGTGTGTATGAATGTGTCTGTGTCTCTGTCTGTGTCTGTGTTTGTCTTTGCACATGCCTGTGTCTGTATGTGCGTCTCTGTGTATCTGCGTGTTTTGTGTCTGTTTTTGTGTATGTGTGTGTGTGTGTGAGTTGATAGTTGGTGTGGTGTCGGAAAGAGGATGTACAAGTGTATGGTATGTATTTGGATGTCTGTAAGTGTCTTGGTTGTAATTGTCAGGCAGACACGCAGACACACAAACACAGATACATACACATAAAACAGATGAATACAGTCACAGACATACACAAACACACAGAAACATTAAGCCACACAAATTGACACACACAGAGACGCACAGACTCACACAATAACATAGACACACATAGACACACATACAGACACAGAGAGACACACATATACATACAGACACACGGACAGACACACAGACACACACACATAGACACATGGACACACATACAAACACATTTACACACAAACAGAACATATACATACAGACGCACAAACATACACATACACAAACATACACATACACACACACACGAACAGACACACACAGACACACACAATCACACAAGCACACAGAACACAGAAACACACATACACACAAACAGACACACACATTCACACACAAACAGACATATACAGACACACATGTAGACACACAGAGACACACAGACACATACCTATTACACAAACACATACAGACACACAGATACATACACACAGACACACGGACACAAAAAGACACATAATTAGACACACAAACATGCAGACACACAAACATACACATTCAGATAGACACACAGACACATATAGAAGCACAGACAGATATACACAGACTCACACACCATATCAATTTCTAAGCGATCTTTTACTTTCTTCATGGTCTAGAGTTTTGCAACAAAATTGTAAATTGGAACTAAAACCATCATTTTTGGCACATTCTTTGCCATTGTAACAAATCTACAAGCTTGATATACAGTACTATTGACACGAGATTTATAATAATCAAAGATTTCTCTTTCAGGTTAGATCAAAATAATTATGTGACCAAAGTCAACGTTATGACCCGCGGTTTTGAGTCTAAAGACTTCCTTTTTGGTAAAAAAAATCTCGTGGAAGATCCCCGTTTTTCTCATTTTATCTGTCTTTGCCGCTTCATAAAATGAAAGTGCGAGATCTATAAATATATTGACGATGAGGATATGTAGTGAGAAGTCCCAGAATTCTAAAAATGTAAAAATCAAATTGTTTTGGCTAGGAGAAGGCCCGCGGAATTGGTAAAAACAATGACAGATACGATTTTCTCTCACTGAGATATCCACGCGTGGCATTATCATTATGCGTTCGAGTGTGAATGCAAACAATAGACATGCTCCTACAGCGTGGCGAGAGAGCACTAGTGCATGACCAGTGCGTATTATAACCTCGTATTTCTCTGGGTAAAAGAGGATCGTCTTCTGTTGTTAAGAAATTGATACGAGACTAACACACAGACACATACACTTACAAACAGAAATATAGACACACACACACACAGACACACACAAACACACAGACATACAGACACACAAACATGCAACAGCCACATACAGACTAGACACATCCAGACACATTGACACACAGACACTACAGACGCACAGACACACAATCAGACACACAGACAAACACGCAGACACACAAACAGTCACATACAGAAACACACACATGCAGACTCACAGACACACACAGACAAATACTGACACAAAAACAGACACACAACCACACATTAGTGCCCCATTTTTTTTATAATTTAAGTCAAAAGAGGGAGTTAATTGTTCCATTTCCTCATGACAGTGGGCCTTTAAAATACATGCATTGCAAGACAGCCAACGGCCTCCGTGGCAAGAGATAAACATTCACTCCATTCACGATACAAAAGTAATCATAAAAGCAAAAAACATGTCATTGTTTCAAATTTATTTTTCACATCTAAATTATTTGTAAAATACAAATGCAGCTCGTACACTATCATCAGGATATACAAACGCAAACATATTGAATAAGTTTGTGTAATTGATGAGTAAATATGATAAGACGCATATTGTGAATAATCCCACTCGGGTATGTGTTTTACACAAAATAATAAAAATTGAGTGACTAATAGCGAAGTTTACTTAGATTTATGTACACAAGACATTTATTTAAAATCACATCACATTGGCTTTAATATCATCCATCTTATTCATATACACTGCAAAAAGGCGGTGTTAAGTATGCAACACCAAGCCGGTGTTGATTTCCAGTGTTCATTTATGGTGTTACATTTACACTGATGGGTATCACTTCAAGATAAAAATAATTTTTAGGGGGTTAATTAATTCCTGTTGATGTTTAACTTCAACAAGAAGAATAATAATAAATAATAATAATAATTCGATGTAATAGATTTTTCATTTGTTTCTCTCTGTATTTTAGATCGCAACTGCAGATCTATAATTTTAACAAACATGTCAGAAAAAATGAACCAGACCTGGTTCATTTTTTCTGAGAGAGACAAATCAAAAATCTATTACATCGGATTTTCACCTCTCTCAATAATCCCTTTCATTTAATAATAACAATAATAATAACTTCCCGATAAACTGCTTGATTTTGGAAAAAAAATATTGTGGAAAAAAATTACACTAAATAACACCACTCTAACTTCAATAGAGGACACACCGACAGGTGTTGAAACTACACCAGGTCGGTGATATACCATCACAATTTCGACCAGCGGGGTCAAATCGACACCATGTAGTGTTATTGTTGAATTAACACCAGCGCAGTGGTAATAATATCACCAGCTATAGTGTCAAATTAACACCAAGAAGTGCCAAGTGATTACTTTTTTATACCATCACAGTGTAGTTTCAACACCTCTCGGTGTGGTCCTCTATTGAAGTTTGAACGGTGTTAGATTTAACACCCGTGGTGTTAAACGTAACACTGCTCTTTTTGCAGTGTAGATTTCCAAGTGATCACGGTCATTCATCCAAACCTTTCAGTATGCTCATGCATACGATCATTGTTTTCCTAATCTTGCAAATTCTATTATTACCAACATGCATTTTGTTTTGTTTTGTGTTCTTGATACAAAGTCATACCAATAAGAAACGGAAACAATGCGTCAAATGACTTTACCTGCGACTATAGCATTTGGTCTGAGAACAAAAGTAAAACTGAACAAGACAATCATAATTGTACATGTACAGGCATAAATAGATACTTACTTTGGCAATTTGTTGTGATAATGCAACCAAAGAGAATTATAATACAGGCCGATTTCCAAAAATGGATCATGATTGTGTGACTCGCAAGAAAATACCCGATACTGCTGATAATAACAACGCTTTTTTTACGCACAATCCACGGCCTCGCGGTCAATCCCAGTGCATTGCTTCAAATATTTGTTCATAAGTTGGTCAAATCTGTGATCAGAGGAGAATAATTTTTGTTTATATACAACCCAAATCGACCCGATATTTGTGATAATGATATTGAACTTTGTTCTAATATGGTATTTGGTACCGCGTGAACTCATGCATTTTTTACCTGTTAAACAATTATCGTAATAGCTATAGAATGTAAATGTTTAACGTTCAGAATTGGCGTGTTACAAAGAAGAGGAAAATGCAAAATAGTGCTTGAAAACCGAACGTGTGACATATGTGACAGTGCATGGGATGCTTTAAGCGAAACTTAAATCTTAAAACTCATCAGGCACAAAAGGTATGTCACTAAGTTGTTAATGAATTCTTTGTACTGTTCGAGGGATATAAAATTAAATTATGTATATCTGGGCTGAATAGATTGCTTAATAGTTGATCGGGAAATAGAGACCGGTACATGTATTGAATTATACACATGAAATCTTTTATTTTTATGTTAGTTAAGTAATTCAATGATTAATTCTTCTTTAGTTACCACATCATTTATCAGACAATTACTTGTCTGAAACGAAATTTTCACAGCAGAAACCTTGGTGATTGCACTTGTATCATTTCATTCCAAATAAAATACTACTTCTGATCCCTTTATCTCCTTTTGCCATTTCCACTACAAAATCTTATTCACATGTCAAATGCATACTCACTCCTTTCCCTCTTCGAAATGGTTAAAAAGATACCTCATATTATATATTGTCAAATATCCCCTATTTTGAGAATCCCAACATCTCCCTTTAACATTTTCCACTACAAAAATTTATTCACATCTGAAAAGTGTACTCACCCTTTTCCCTCTTCGAAATGGTTGGTTAAACTCTCTATTCTACAAACGTTAACTCGTGATATTCTGTCAAATATCCCCTATTTGAGAATGAATGTAGCAGAAGTCTTCTACTTGTATGTGGTGTGTTCTTCACTTTCAAATCAAAATATTTTCCTGACATCAATATGGAAATATGTGTAGTTTAGATAATTTTTATTGGTATGCACACATAAGTACAGAAAGTAATGAATGCTGGAAATTTGACCGTAATACACGTGTTTCTGATTGTATTATGTGAAATATACGTGTACAAAACTACACGTCAACGCACAGGCTTGACTTCCTTGCTTTCACTTTTTCATTGACCCAAATAAAAAAAAAATAAACAACCTTTAAAAATTATTTCTTCTGAAACTACGTATATCAGCCCCCCAAAGATACAGTGAGGATCACATCCCATCTTTAGATTCTGACATAGACGTGAACACAGCGGAATATCTATTGGGACTACAGTGCGTCTAAAAAGAAACTTTACACTTTTGAAATGGCCTCCAAATTAAAAAATATTTGGAATTTTTGAAAACTGTTTACATATATGAAAAGTTGAAAGTCTCTTCTTTTACATAACACCAAAAAGTTTGAAATTGGTTTATGCATGAGTGAGCAATGCCCACTTTTGTAAAGGACGTGAAAATTAGGTTGCGCAGGAATTGGCTATCCATTGTAACACGGATAAAAGCTCTCTGATTATGTGTGGGATTAGGTGGGGATAGGAATATGTAAATTCAAGATCTTAGTGACTGAAAACATGAAAGACCACCGTATTGGGGTGAAGGGGTAGTGGGGTACGCAGTAATGGGGTGGTGGAATGTGGGGGTGTGGGGGTAGTGGGATGGGAAGGTGGTGGGGTGGTGAGGTGGTGGGGTGTGGATTTGGGGTGAAGGGATGGTGGTGGAGGTGGTGGTGTGTTAGAATTACATAAACCAACCACCCCACCATTCCCTCCACTCCCACCACCCCGTACCCACCCACCACACCCATACCCACCCCACAACCCCCACATCCTATCACCCCCAAATCCAACCACCCCGTCACCCCCATTACCCCAAACCGCACTACCCCTTACCCCACTACTCCTTCACCCCAATACGGTATTCTTTTATGTTTTCAGTCACTAAGATCTTTAATTTACATATCCCAATCCCCAACTAGCATCACACATAATTAAAGAGTGTTTTTATCTCTTGTTACAATGGATAGCCAATTCCTGCGCAACCCAATTTTTATGTCCTTTACAAAAGCGGGCAGTGCTCACTCAAGCATGAAAGAATTTCAAACTTTTTAGTGTCATATGAAAGAAGAGACTTTCAGCTTTCCATATATATAAAAAAATTCAAAAATTCAAAATAATTTTTAATTTGGAGGCCATTTTAAAAGTGTAAAGTTTTTTTTTGAGACGCACTGTATTGGCACAAATCTTCTTAATGAACAATCAATCACTCATCGTTTTGTCGATAATTGACTATCTGTGTATACTTTATTAGTCCCACCTAGCAATTAGCATCTAATTACAAGGTGGTATGATATGTTTAATTTCATAAAAATTTACACTTGTGATGGCCTGATTTTCATCTCAGTCATCACCAATGCGTATTGCGACCAATAGGGGTGATAACTATTCAGGTTGGCTTGATAACAGCTGTAGTACCACCACCCGGCTGCATGATTCATGGCGCAGTTTCCAGTCGAACCGTCATTGTCCATATCGAAAGTCGAAAAGGATTGGCCGTTGTGATGCACCAAGAAATCACCTGGTGAAAAACAGAAATAGTGGTTGATCAATTCAGTGTATCGTGTAAATGTATTCCCTGTGCTTGCCAATAATACCTTTTCTGTCACAGTAATATACGAGAAAACGAAAAAAAATGAGTACGAATAATGTCACGACCTGGCAACAATAGTCAAGTCTGACTGATTGCCATTCAACAAAACAACAACAACAACAACAACAACAACAACGTTCTAAGGTAATGTATTTTCAGTTTTTGAAACTGAGAACTCTGTATCTTTCACATTTTGTGGAAAAAAATTATGGCCTTTTTTGGACGCCAAAAAGGCCATTTTGACGTGACAAAAATTTTCACACACACACACACACACACACACACACACACACACACACACACACACACACACACACACACACACACACACACTATTCGACA
>JZLH01S0104942.1:0-10041 GCA_001188425.1 Eucidaris tribuloides | reverse complement strand
TCCACTCAAATCTCTCAAGTTACTTAACCATTCTTCTTATAGGGCACTTTTGGCCAATTGACGGTAGTGTCTGGAATTTGGTTTAATTGATTGATGTCAATTTGTTGAAAATCTGTAGAATTCTAATCAACTGTATATGTTACGTCTTTCCCCTGAATTTAACCTCCAACCCCCCCCCCCTCTCCACCCACCCATTGGCAACAAAGAAAAATGGTAACTGCGGAGGTTATGTAACAGATAAGACAGGAAGTTTTGGTCTGAACATAATGATTAATGCCAAGGTATAGTTTTGGTAAATGGCAAAAAAGGGGGAAATATATTTTTAAATAGACCTGTATGATCTATTGGTGATCTGACATTTGCTCCGATGACAGCTGCCCCGGTGACAATATCTCAGAAGACATAGAGATAGGGTTAGGGTTGCCATTGGGGTTTCCAGGTCAGAATAGGGTTAGCTAGGGTTAGTTTTGGGGTTAGGGTTTTGGGGTTAGGGTTGATGTCAGAGTTAGTGCATGGAATAATCGTCGGGGCAATTGTCGCCGGAGCAAATGTCGGATATCCGATCTATCAATGCCCCGAAAATTGTGCGCTCTGAAACTCTCCCATTAATTTGTTTAAAGATTTTTTTTAATTTTTTTTAGAAATTAAATGTAAAATGTCGGGGGGGGGGGGGAGGGACCCCGACATTTCCTATAGGTAATGTACATACCGGTAGACATTCTTCAATAATCTAAACATCATAATTTGTCACTATACTCCATTTTCAGTAGATGTTGTTTTGCCATGTCTGGTGTGACAAAAGAATACTTTTTGAAAGATTGACAAAAAAGTTTGTCTGATCGACCAAAACTATACTTGTGCTTTAGTTTACCCTCATTTTTATGAACTTCCTACGTTTTGTGATACCAAACTCTAAATTACTCTAAGTATTTTGTCCAATTTACATGATAATGTGTATTGTTTACATAGCAATGTCGTTGGAAATGATCAACATCTATGATACATAATATCACTTAAATTGATATTTATGATTACGTTGTATTGTAAATGTAGTGCAATCATTTCCTTCCTATTCCGGAAGGGAACAAGGTCCTGAACATATAATCTTTTCGTTTTATTTAAATGAAATTAATGATTACAACCAAGGTCATGTTTGTTTACAAAACGTGCCGTATTGCAAAACTAAATTTTGTAAAAGAAAAGGTCACGAAAGTGTAAAGAATGAAGAGTACTCGAGCGACGAGACTTAAAGGGTACCAACACCCTGAAAATCAAATTTGTGTACAGCTAGAATACAAACAAAAAACCACTAGACAATGTCATAGCTCGTGAAGTGATCATATTTTGAAAATAATAATCAAAACATTTTGGAACTCAGTTCCGCGCGTTCAATCTCAGTTCCGTAAACGCCGGTTATATGCGTGCGCGTTCTGGCTATACGCGTACGTTTTTACCAAAACTATCGGAGTTCAGGATCGATCTGTGTATGCAATACACACACTGTGTCGCGTTCCTGATCAACAAAACGTCGCGAAGTTTCAGCCAGTCTATCTCAAACACTTCATCCAAAAAAGTTGCTAAGTGTGAGACGTTTCGGTCGCAAACAGCAACCATTTCAAGGGTCGAGACTCCGCCGAAAGTGCGAACGCAATTGATTGTCAGTCAGCTCGCTTGAGAAACTCGCGTGCACTTGCACAGGCTCAACTCGGCTGTCGAGCTTACAGCAAGGCAATGGCCGTGGGCAATATTGAACATAAAATGGATGAAGACAGAAGCCTGTATTGAAGGATGATATAATGATATAACATAGTTTTGGCATGAAAACATTTTTTATGCCTATAATAGGGGCCTATGCTTCCTGTAGTAAATGCCACAATCCGAGGCTATGGATTATTATTTGGAGGAAAGTTGGTCAAATTTAGTATTTGTGGTGCGAGTAATGTCCCACTGAGCGCTGCATGCCGCGTCGGCAAAACTTCGCCGGGTGGTGGGGTGGTAGATTGAACGGTTTCTGGTGGAGATACATCATTATTTTGCAGAATCTCGTCTTCTTCATGCAAATACGCGACACACGCCCGTCCTTTTGTTGCGGACTTTTTCTTTAATTACCGCTTTCAATACATGAAGTAATTTGCACATTTAACCTTTCAAGTTTAGTACAAGTTGCTATACGCGGCGACAATACCATTCCCTCCGCTACTTACGCAAAAATAGCACCAACAGGATCCGGGTCTTTTGATAAAAAAATACCTGTTGACATTTTTTGCCATTAACACAACGTCCCTATTAAGACAATTCACTACAAATCGTATATTCAAGTTCATAAAAAGGCGCAGGGAGTAGAACACTATACCGTTTACCCACAATATAAACCGATCCATAGGACCTACATGACTTTTGTATGTTACAGTATGTTACACTATATTTTAACATCATATGGAGCCGAATATTACCACTGACAATTAATTTCCAATTGTAAAAGCAAGCACCCGAAATTTGTTTTAGTATCATATGAATCCGAATTGGTCTGTATCCATAATTTATTTCCGATCGGGAAACAATTACACTCGACATTTCTAAATATAATTTATGTACACCCTTTTTCCTCGATATATAAACGTTTTTATTTTAACTGGTTAGGTCCGACCAGTAAAATTGACTGACAGTGAACTTTACAGATCCCCGGACCGTCGTATCTGCGGCACTCCAGCCAAACGGCAATACTGTTATCGATCAAGACGTTTGACAGAAAAATATCGATAGCGCGATCGATCGATTGATAGTATCGGATGATCGAGTAGTCTATGCCAAGTCGTTTGTTACTTTATTTGTTGTTTGAAATTCACATTCAAACCTCAATAAATAAAAAACGGAGTGATCATAAATGCTAATATTTTACAGAGGGCATGGCACAATTATATTCTATATGTACAGCAAATGAATTTCTCAGGGTGTTGGTCCTTTAACAAAAGCCGATTGGCATTTAATTTGCAATTATATCGGCCACAACAACAACGTCCAAGATTAGTGATAACTATCATGCGGAACCATTTGATTCCATGATCGACCGTTGAGCAAATCCTATTTGGTATTACCTTTTGAATTTGACGAGATTTAAACGGGACGATTACCAACAGTGCGTGTCCAATTAAGACCAGTGAGTTGATTTTCGTAAAGTACAATCTGTATTCCTATTGTTATAGCCTTTTATAACTAGATCATCGACTAATTCCTGTGGATACACTTGCACAAATACATACCTTTCACTAATTCTTACACCCACTTTCGTAACATGGAAATAAACGATTTTAAAGCCTCTGGTTTACCCTTGCTGATTAACCATTCTCCGATTTTTCAAGATGCTTCGTTTAAATGTGATATAAATGGGCGAATGAAGACAAATCTCCGTTTCTCCATTGTTCCGTTTGGTTCTTTTTGTCAGTTCCACCTTTGCAGTGGTCATCGATCCTATACGATTAACTCAAAGGGCAATTCAAGCCTGAAAGCATGTGTTCTCTCAAGTCATGGCTCACTGCAATTCCAGACCAGATCTTCGCTCAAGTTCCGATACATCCAACCTTAAAATTCCACGTTCAAATATTTCATCCGGTGATAATGCCTACATTATTATCATACGCCCCAAACTTTGGAATGCCTTACCCCTCTCCATCCGTCAAGTTCCATCCTTAAAAACATTCAAGAAAAATTTGAAAACCCATTTATTTATTGCGTAGTTTCGATTATCCGCTTGTACATTTGTATATTTATATGTTTAATTAATAACAAATAAGTATTGTTTTTTGTCGAATTTGGATTCATTATTAGTACAGTTATATTCGTATTTTCGTTGCGTAACTTCCATTACTATTTTTTGTAAATCGCTGTGAAACTTTGTATTTAGTGTTTAGCCCTATATGTAAATCACCATATTATTATTATTACTTCTATTATTATGATTTTTACTATTATTACTTCGGACTCTTACAAATGCATTTCTAAAGCTATTCACGATGATATGATTTGACACCAATATAATATATCTTAAATACTTATGGTCCATTTTGCATAACAATTTCAAGACTTAGTGAAACTAATTCACTACAAAGAAAGTGAAAATGGATCGAAAAGTACGCATTGCGGTTTTCACATGAAGGCCGTTGGCTACAGGAGGATGAAGGGTCAATCTACTTTTGCTTTTGTCAGAAAAACCCAAATTAAATCAAGTAAATCAAACAACCATTGCTAGATGCGATTGGTTGAATAGTGATCACCCGTGGGCGTGCCCAGGAGATTTTAGAGGGGGGGGGGGTTATTGCGTATGTACGATTCTTTTTTTTTGGATTGATGCAACGACAACCCCTCCAGACCTCTCATAGGGCCTACTCCGAAAAAAACTGTTTTATGGTGCAAATCGATGAGGACCACCCCCCCCAAAAAAAAACACAGTTCAAAAGAAAATTATTTCATGTGGAAGTAGATGCGACAATTAAAGAAAAAGAACAATAAAAATAAGAGAAAAAAGTAAAAAGAAAAAAAAATATCAAGACCACAACAACGCTGTTCCAATTTTCCGTAGCATAACTATTTTGCTTTTCTGCACGGGGATTTTTATGTATTTATTTACATTTTTTTTTTTTTTGGGGGGGGGGAGGGTATATTGGATGGCATTTCTTCTTTTTTTTTGCGAAAGGAAGTGTTTGAACACCTACACCCCCGTGGTTCCCCTACATGATCACATTTTTTTTTGTCTCAGTCGTTACGTAAAATTTGAATCACGCAAGAACACATTCTAGAAACATTGTGACCGGTTTTTCAATTGGATTTTCCAGTTTGCGAACACGTCTGTTGAATTATAATGGATAGTGGTTATGACATGGGATTATGGCGAAAAGGTTTGTTTAGGAAGGGACTTACTCACATGAGATGTAGTGAAACTAACGACCTATTATATTGTATTGTCTGATGCATTTCATTTGAAATGGATGAATTAAACTGCCCATTGGTGGATTTGGTGGTGGCGTGATTGTTCCACATGATTAGGAACAATACTACTAAAAAACAACAACAACAGGTGTATATTTACTTCGTACTCATATCAATTTCTTAACAGAAAACGCTCCTCTTTTGTGCAGAGAAATACGAGGTTAGGCACTGGTCATGCACTACTGATCTCACGCCGCACTGTGTAGGAGCGTGTCTATTGTTTACATTCACACACGAACGCAGAATAATAATGACTGCGTTGATTTCTAGCCAGCGGAATACTGAGAGAAAATGGTGTCTGTGATTGGTTTTTGCCAATTCCACGGGCCTTCTCCTAGCCAATAAAATTTGATTTTTACATTTTTAGAATCCTCAGACTTCTCACTACAAACACTCATCTTCAATATATTTATAGATAGCGCACTTTCATTTTATGAAGCGGCAAATTCAGAAAAAAATGAGAAAAACGGGGATCTTCCACGAGATTTTTTTTTAGCAAAAAGGAAGTCTTTAGACTCAATTCCGCGGGTCATAACATTGACTTCAGTCATATATTTTGATCTAACCTTAAAGAGAAACCTTTGATTATCATAAATCTCGTTTCAATAGTATGTAGTATAGCTTGTAGATTGGTTACAATGGCAAAATTCTAGACCGCAAAATTCTAGACCATGAAGAAAGTAAAAGATCGCTTAGAAATTGATATAAAGCTCGGAGACCAGTGTTGTCTTCAGTCTTTACATCAAAATAAGGACTAACTACATATTCTATTATTATTGCTGAATTTTACGATCCATATGATTTTTTATTTTGAATTAGAATACCCTTTCCTGTGAAATACAGGTAAACAAGAATACGTGAAATTCTCAAATCACTTATCCATATCAACAGTTGATGATTTGTTTAAAGACATAGGCTGACATTGTGGAGCTTCAATAAAAAAAAGAAAAGTCAAATTGTGATGTCTAAGCTATAGTGCTAACATTGACAAATAAGCACCCTAGAATACACAAATTTGCAAAGTTATGCTGCCACTGGCAAGATATGCATAAATGCAACAATTTCCACTGCGGTGGAGTATAAAATCGCCGAGATCTACACAAAGTAGTCTGTGGGAAAAATGTGCAAGGTGAATCCGGTCAATCTGAGTAGTCGTAGATTTTCACTATCTTACAGCACTAAATAATCTTTTTGACATACAATTATTTTCCATGGCTTCATTTTTAAATCTTATCAAAGACATTTAGAGCATGGAGGATTATGTGCTCACATTTTTTTAAACTGTGGTCATTGTAAACTTGTGTCTTTCAGTTCCGTAATAATGTTAATTTTTCGGCAATCAAAAGCCCCAACTTTAATGTACTACCTTACATTGTATTGCTTTATCGATGACAAAATAAGTACATGTAAGAAACAAACAAACAAACAAACAAACAAATAAACAACTATCTTCTTTAACATTTGAATTTAGGATTAAAAGAGGAAAGTAATCATTATGGTACGTTATGATAAATGTCGATCACGGCGTGCAACGTTTATACAAGAATTTCACTTGTTTCTAGAGGGCGCCGTGGCACTTCGGCCGTCCTGATTTATTGAGTTCCGTTATTACGATTCAACACCAATGGATCAGATGATCAAGAGGAAGCCTGTATCTAGTAGTAGAGCGGCTAAGCTGAAAAATTGTGCACTTTTTGATAAAAGCAACCAAACTTTCTACATGTCTAGTACATGTCAAAAGATTAAATTTAAAAGGGGAGCCCAGTCCAATTAACCCCCTGGGGGCCACAGGAGGTCAATGACTTTTTTGCTAAAATTTCCTTAGGTGTTGGGCAATATTGAAGATAAATATTTGATAAAACCTTCTTTTACCATAAATGTGGGTTCATATAAAGAGGATTAAATTTTCTATAAGATGAAACCACATTTAATTGTCTATGTGGTGATTTTCACTCCACATTTGGGTCAAAAAACACCATATTTTATATTTTTTCTTAAATTTAAATTAGCATTATCACCATTGTTTAAAAAATCATGAGCCCCAAAGATTTTCAAACTTTCCCGGAAAGTTGCCCTATATACTGTTAATATTGTATGAAAATCACAAAGTTATTGCAGTTTTACATAAATAAGTTACAGCGTTTAAAAAGTTAGTAGATAAGTATCAGCTACAATGGCTTTTGTGTACACCGTTCACACAGGCCAGTAACTATATGCAATAATGGCGTATTGGGTTTATGCACATTTTCAGGCGCCATTGTGCTATCTCTGTATCAATTCGAGACAGAAATGATTTATCAACATTTGCGTGATTAATTGATACATAATTTGTTCATCTGTAAATCTTCTACGCTTGTTAGAGATGCGTTTTGGCGTAAGCAGCGAGTAACACAAGTGATATAACAAGTGATAAATGTACAGAAACTAGTCTTATCAGATGTTTATAAAAGAAATGATTTGTAGGGCTTTTTGATGATTTTGTGGTGCAAAATATACACCTGACATTTCTGTTGGAATAAATATACAAAATGACTGAATGGATTTTCGTTTACAAGGATGATGCACTAATCAAAATGATTTTCCTAGAACAAAACGAAGTATACAGTAATAATATGAGTCTTCTGTGAACACGTAAATGGATCAATTAACCTAAACCTTTACTTCTAGAGAAAACAACCGTACAGACATTCAAACTAAGAAAAGAGAAATTTGAATGCGGCATATGGCTAAATTTATTGATATTATTTGAATAATAAGCCACATTTTACTTTAAAAATAAACATGATTATTCAAACTTGCAAAATTTTAAATGTAACCAGCCAGTTTTCTTATACAAGATAAGATGCATATATCATGCTAAGTGCAAAAGGTAAAAATATTGAACAATTTACCATGTTTACAAGTAATTAGAATCAATTGAATTAAGGCCCAAAAGCATTGAATTAGTGAGAAAAACATTGTGTTCACGGTAGTGAAAGCTAATCCTCGGGGATCTTATGGAACTCCAAAAGCATTTTTTAAAAGCATATAAGCATGATAGAAATTTAGCATTGTCTTGCATTTCCTATAGGCCTTCTATTGTATAAAATTATGACATACATTCTGATTTGACACTGTTGCGTGTTATAGCGTGACAAAAATAAATGCTAGACAATTTAAATTGTGAGATGTACTATTTCTACACATTATGTTTTGTTATTGCAAATTATCTGGTGGTGGATTGATGCTATAGGGACCCCGTCGGAAGTTGATAAAACCAACATGGAAATGTATGTGTATACTACCCAAAAGGTTGAAAAATCATAGTCATTGGAGGCAGGACACGTTCACCTAAACTCTGCAATAGCCTCAAATACGGTACAGTTTGTCGATACAGCCCTGAAAATGTTCTCTTCAACGTGTAAAATGAAAACCCTAAGACATGTTTATCTCGAAACTAATAGATATCCAACTTTGTATCTATAGATATTATCATTTCCGAGAATATGTCTTACAAAGTGTATAATTATATTGAGTGTTAACTTACTAAGTTCTGAATGAAGAAAACAAAAAAGGGAAAAATATGATGCAATTGGAAAACGGCTACGTATGACCTCCAGAAAATATATAATTAATTGAGGGAGAATGACCCAGCCCTGTAACCGAATACAAGACGTGAAATATTATTCAATTGCACTTTATTTCTTTACTTTCATTACACATTTCATCTTCAAGTAAATGTTATCACAGGCTCATTTGGCAAGCTTGTTATTATACTCTTATTATATTATAGTAATTGGCTGCGATATTACATTTCCTTGAACTCGTTTATTCACAACGTGCTATCACGCACGGTTTCTCCATTTATTTTCTCTTTTTACATGTTACTTGAGACAGGAAACTGAATGTGGCCGATTGTAGAATTGACTCACATTAAGTGAGATTCTACTGTTGGTTACTGCTAATATTACAACATCAACTTACTTCGGAATCCACGTAATACACTCTTAAAACGGAAATGTTATTCATTATTTAAAAGGGCCGAGGGAAGTGGCCCACCACTCTACAACACTTTCTAGATGTTATATCCAACCTTTCTCGAGGCATGTGGAATTCAACATTTGTAGTGTCTAGATCCAGCAGGCTAAAGGTTAGATTACAACATGCAGAACAGATTGGTCACTCCTAGGCCCTTTAAAAATGTTGAGATAGCATTTCGTTTTAAGAGTGTATAATAAACAAAACAATAATTGTTAAACAAATGTCATTTGAGAACTCTATTCTGAAATAATTTCAAATGTTCCTTGGAAAACGATGTCCTTGAACCAAATTGAGCTACGAATTAACTTTGTACATTAAATACATGAAGTTAAGGGAAAATTCGTGTAAGACCATGCATTTGTTAGATTTCATTGGTCCATGTGGTTTGTGTTCTAGTGTTGCTTGTGTCTTCATTCATGGATTTCTTTGCTGTATAATAGCCAGCAGCAAGTATGTGAAAGTATAGAAGTAGTTAGTATAGTAGTGAGTAGTAATAGTAGAAGTAGTAGTAGTATTAGTAGTAGTAGTAGATAGTAGATAGTAGTAGTAGTAAGTAAGTGTATTAGATAGTTAAGTAGTATGTAGTAAGTAGTAGTAGTAGTAGTAATAGTAGTAGGCAATGGGCAGTAGTGTAGAGGACTCATAGAATTACGATATGCAATTTTTTGTCACACTGTCCAAAAATGAAAATTGATAAGCATATTCAAGGGTTGCCGTATTTTAGGGATGGCCTTTTTATTTGCCAGGCCGTGATTAATTACGCAGGCGATTATTTTTTACTTTATTAATCATAAAATTATTACAGAGAGGCAATGATATCCTTTTGTTATATCAAAACAAATTTCATGGCGTTTAACTTGTGGTTACATTGTGAAAACATATAATTTTTTTTTACCCAGATTGTTATTTTAGTTTTCAATGATATAAGGGAAACCCCCGCCTTGGGTTTTTTTCCTGAAGCAAACTATAATGCTCGCGACGATTTTTGATTTGCATATTTACAATTAAAATTTACAGTACATGTAATTTGAGAAAGTA
>JZLH01S0104927.1:26996-41698 GCA_001188425.1 Eucidaris tribuloides | reverse complement strand
ATGGAATTACTTAAGGTTTCTTACATATATATAATTTTTCTTTTTGCATTTAACTTTAGCTTTGGTATTGTATCATAGACAGAAAATAGTGCGCTTAGAAACGCCTGTATTAAGCGCCAAATAAATGTTTTGTATTATTATTATTATTATTATTATTATATTATGATGCGATTTGGAGTCAGAAACGGTATATTTGTGAGGTATAACTACTTTGTGAGGTATAACTACTTTGGGGTAATGACATTAAGCTATCTATGCCAAACAGCAAATATTTAAGGTCAAGGTTTAGGGTTAGGGCTAACCCTATCCTTATTCAAAGTAGGTAGGCCCGAAACAATTATTATTTATGGCAGTTCCATTTGTGCTTTGTGTACACCATACTTAAAGTGATAGGCTAACATTGTGGAGCATTAATTTAAAAATTGTCAAACTTTGATGTCTGAGCAACATAGTATGTTCAAATGGACAAATAAACACCCTAGAGTACAAAAGTTTGGAAAGATATGCTGCTAATGGCAAGGTATGCATGAATAAACAATTTCTACTCCGGTGGATGCTAAAATAGCCTAAATCTGCACACAAGTCTATGGGACAAAATGGGCATGTGAATCTGGTCAATTTGAATGCTTGTAGATTTTCACCTTTTTAAAGCACTGAATCACCATTTTGAAATACAACTTTTTCAGGGCTTCATTTTTAGACCTTACCAGAGACACTTTGAGC
This sequence comes from Eucidaris tribuloides, assembly GCA_001188425.1. NCBI lineage: Eukaryota > Metazoa > Echinodermata > Echinoidea > Cidaroida > Cidaridae > Eucidaris > Eucidaris tribuloides. The sequence continues at coordinate 40,975 of JZLH01S0104927.1, read as the reverse complement.
GTGGAGGATTATGTAGCTCAATTTTTTTTTAATTGTGGCAAATGTTAGCCAGTGGCTTTAAATCACTGTATGTAGGACTACGCTTTGGGCCATGGTATTTTACTGCATAGGCCTAAGTGTCAACTTCAGGGGGTATGTACAGGGGGATTAGGCTTTGTTTAAAGGTTTATGATTGGTATTTCTTGTTCATACTGACCATCGCCATATTTTAAGAGGGGTATATCAAGAAGTTGTTACTAATACCACCCCCTACTTTAGATAATGAGAAAGAAGAAAATGTTTTTTTTTATGAAGGTACATGTATGGGTAATGGCATTGGGCTTGTTGTTGATAAGGGAAGACTGTTGTTTCTCAAAGCAGTGTTATTGATTCTACAACCAGAGCCCCCTCCCCCGAGGGGGTGGGGCACGACGTTCACTCAAGGACACACAGCATCGGTAACATACACCTAGAATTGTATACAATGTAGTTTTAACTAGCCCTTGGAAGCCAATATCTAAATACTAATGGGCCACATATGTTTGTAAAACGTTGTATGCCCTCCCCATATGGATGATGCCGCCAAAGTCTTTTATAATCTGAATATCCATTTTTGTCATTTTTCGTCATGATTTTGAAAGTATAAGTCCCTTTTCCTTGGAGCTTGAACATAAGGGTCATAAAATATCACTCATCATTTGAGTAGAATTTTAGGTCACAAAATTAAGGTCAAAGGTCAATTCAGGTCAACAGACTAAGACTTTGTTGCGGAGTTAACTTTTCCTTTATTTCTTGACAGATTTTGATTTTGATTACTCTAAGTGATGAAAACTTAAACACTTTTTGCAGAACTTTGACTTTTTAATTATGCCAATAAATGCAAATTTATTCAAGATGCTACTTTTCCTTTAATTCTAGATAACTTTGATTCTGTTTGTTTTATCTGATAGGGCTTGGTAAGGGTTTCAAAACTTCTACACAAATATTGAAAATCAATTATGCTAATTTTTACGTATCTATTCAAATGAAAAAAGGACAAAAATGCCACTTCTTATTTTTTTTTTAGGCGTTTTCTAATTCTGATTGCCCAGACTGAGTCAGGGCGTCCAAATTTGTACACATGATTTTTACATTAAAGTGTTAGTTTTCATTTTGTTGGATTTTGATTTTGTTTGTTTTGTTTGATAGGGCTTGGCAGGGGTCTCTAAACGTTTAAACAGAATTTGGAAGATCATCAATTACGCTAATTGATGCAAATTTATTCATTATTATTAAAAATGCTAATATTCTTTTACTTCTAGACAGATTTTGATTCTGTTTGTTTTATTTCACAGGGCTTGGTAAGGGTTTCAAAACTTCTACATGAAATTTTGTAAATTAATTATGCTAATTTGTGCATATATATTCAGAATGAATGAAAAAATGAGAAAAATGCCACCTCTTAAATTTTCGCTGTTTGTCCAGACTAGGTCAGGGCGTCCAAACTTTTTACACAAATATTTACATTCATTCATTATACTAATTTATGCAAATTTATTCAAAATGCTACTTTTCTTGTTGTGGAACTTTGGCTTTGTTTTATCTGTCAGGGCTTGGTAGGGGTTTCTAAACTTTTACACAAAATTTGGAAGTTCATTTATTTTGCTAATTTATGCAAAATTTATTCAAATTCACTAAAAATACTACTATCCCTTTATTTCTAGAAAGTTTTTTGACATTCAAAGTCACACGAAAATGCTACTTCTTGGTGGATTTTGACTTTTGTTTTATCTGATAGAGTTTGGTAGCGATTTCTGTACTCTACACATAGTTTGGAAGTTCATTGATTATGTTAATTTATGTACATTTATTCCAAATCAGGAAAGATGCAACTATTCCTTTATTTTGGGGCAAATTTTGACATTCAAATCATACAAAAATGCTACTTTTCTTCTGGATGGATATTTATATTGTTCATTTTTTTCATATTATTGTTTTATATATCTATTTATATTGTTCATTTTTTTATATTATTGTTTTATATATTTATTTATATTGTTCATTTTTTATATTATTGTACACTCATGCTCATAATTATGGAATACTTAAAAAACATTTTAGAAGTTGCCATTTTTCCATGAACGGTACGTCTGGGATTAATATTTGTTCACCCCAGGTGAAACACTTACAATCTAAGTATTTCAGGAATGTTGAGCATTTTGTAGCGTCCGACTCGACACTAAAACCTGTGTTTATAAATGGTGGTGTTGTTGTTGTTCTTGAGTCACGTGGTGGTTACACGAGTTGTTAGACTGGTAACAGACACTGTTCTGATGTTAATTTAGTGATAAATGACATTAGATCAAAATTTATCAGTTTTCTGTGTTGTTTTTTTAATTACTTTGATTTAATACTTTTTCATGATTTTTGTGGATTTTAAAAAAAAATTAATATATAATTGTTATTACGTTCAAACGTACTTTAGTTTTTACTTAAGTCATCTCACGAAATCCAAAAATTGCTTCACATACTGCGTTTTTGTGAAATAAACACTTGTCTCAAAAATTTTGGACGATATAGGAGAAAGAACTTAAGTATCAACAAAATATTCCATAATTATGAGCAGGAGTGTATTACTTTTATTTTCCATAACCGCATGTCCAAACCCCAGCAAAAAAAATGATCTTTCCTCCAGAATTACTTAAGTGGGGTTTACTCATTTTGCAATCAAACTCTTCATATACAAGTATTATGCACTGCGTGACATTCTTGACATAAAGAAGATGACATTATGTGAATATCCCATTAAACCCAGCCCCACCCCCCCACCACACACACACATCATGTCATACCATTTCCAGACACCTCTCCTTGTATGGACACCCCCCTCCCCACGACCACCCCCGGATAAAGTAGCCTAGGATAACCACCCTCTAGGACGACTACACTCCGGACAATTATCCTCTAGGATGTAGGATGATAAAACCCACTTAAATACCACCTAGTGCAACTAGTATTTGTTTCAGAGGGTGGTTGTCCTAGAGGTAGTTGTCGGGGGTAGTTGTCTGTGGGTAATGGTCAGGGTAATTTTCTGGGGAGTACTTGTCTTGTGTTATTTGTAAAGGGGGTTATTGTCCAGATGTAGCGGTCGGGGGTAATTCTTAGGAAACACTTGTCCAGAGGGAGGGGTATATTTGTCAAGGGATTACTTTGTCCATGTGGTAATTGTCCGGGTTGTTAATGTCAGGGGGTGTAAATGTAATAGAGGGTAGTTGTCTGGGGGAAACTTATCATAGCGGGTGGTTGCCCTAAGTAGTAGCTGACTGAGGTTAATCATCCCAGAAAGTAACTGTGGATGTGGGTGTGTGTGTACGTGTGTGTGGTGGGGGGGGGGGTAGTCATCCTATAGAGTAGCTGCCCTTGGGATTGGTTGTCTTAGGGGGATGTCCTAGGGGGTGGTTATCCAGGCGGTAGGTGTCAGAAAAAATGCTTCGTTAAAGTAAAAAGTCGTTATTACAGGTCCCACACACTGACAAAGTATGTGGAAAGATCATTTTCATATGCTGCCGCTGTTTCATGGATTAATCTGCCGGAATATCTTGGGAATATAGAAACGCACAAAAGGTTTAGAAATAGTTTGAAAACACATTTATTTAGCATTTTGTAACATTTCACAATTGTGAACCTAGTGCATCATCTTCACTCCTTCGTATCTGTGTTCTAAAAAGCGCTTAGACACATGCAATTTTGCCTATGTGTTATGCACTATACAAAAATGTTTCATTATTATCATTATTATTATTACCCCTCTGGGGCCCATTGGGAACACAATGTGAACTGTCAAAAACATTTTTATTATCCACATGAGGGAATTGACACACATTTTGATTTGGCTGTACTACTACGGGACTCAGTAACAGCATTGTTTTATGTATAATATAGTTTAGGCCTTTGGAAGACCTATCCCGTGTCTGGGGAGGGGGGGGGGCGAGGCATGTACATTTCAGGAACCTTAAATCCACTTCCCACAGGGATAATTCCTGCCAGGTTTGGTCAAAATCCACACATGTGTTTTAAATAAGATGTAAATGTAAATTTTCCCATTCACCCCGTGCATTGACTAGAGAAACAAGTTTTCTATTCCTGCCGGGTTATCGACACATAATGTGACTCATAGACTCTTTATATATATTATATATATTTGCCTTAAATTCGTCATAACAACCAAAAACATTATGTTCATTAGTAGGCCTATACATATTTCACATGGATATACGATGCTTCTTCAAAACACTTTATGATCAGTAGGAATCTTTAACAACATTGATATAAATGACAATTTTGTCCTCCAAATGGCCAAAATTAATCAGAATATTTTAAGTGCTGTCAATAATTCCACTACATTTTTTTTTACTTTTCAATTCAAATAAGGCCAATTTCACATGAACCTTGTCACAATATAGTACAGTTTCATTACTGATGGCAGTTTGTCACACCTTGACAATTTATCCAGTATATGCTGACATGTGAAAAAAATAGGGAATACGCTTTTCGTCGTCGAATAAGATACGACTAAGTTTTGAATAAGTTACTGTCAAGCTGGAGCATGCCTGGTATATGTCGCAGTAAAATGAATAGACGGAAAAAAGTCGCTAGTTCAGCATATTGAAATTGTGATACGACGGTATACCCTGGCTAATTAATCATGGACGGTGTGATGGGGCATTTACCCCCAAACCCCCTTTTTAACCAAAAATATATATTTAAGACCCCCAATTGTCACTTTTATAAAAAAAAATACCCAAGCTATATTAGATATCTGGGTATATATCTTCTTCATGTCTCATTCTTCGTAGGAACAGTTTTGACCAAATCTCATTTTTCTACCAGATTACCCCAAATGGAAATGTTATGATTGGTCTCAATGAGACTGTATTTATAAAACCTTGCACCTACTTTGACAATCCCAGTATTGAACTGAAAAACAATCATTCTTGCCCCAAAACAACCAAAATGTCTTTGGTAAATTTAAGTGTCACTAATAATGAGTTTCTTCACTGTATTTCTGGTCTTTACGAATATTGTGATGCGATTTGGAGTCAGAAACGGTATATTTGTGAGGTATAACTACTTTGGAGGGGGGGGGGGCCGGGGAACGGGGGATCTATTCTTTTTTTTTTTTAGCATTTTGGATAGATTTGGTTATCTGCGAATCTATTTGAAAGGTAAATATGATATTTTGCTAGGTTATTAATGCAGAGGGAGGGGCTTTTAAATTCACATTTCTGTTTGGGGCGATTTTTTTTCCAAAGCGAGGGTATTTTTAGTTCATCTTTCGTGTTTTGTAAAAATACCCCAAATCGAAATCGAAATGTTATTGGTCTTAATGAGATTGTATTTACCAAACCTTGCACCCGCTTTGACTGTGCATATATTTAACTAAAAAAAAAATAAATCTTACCCCAAAAATGACCAAAATTAATATTTTTTTTTGGCCACAACATTTCCCAGACAGCCAAAACTAAACGGCCGAGCACACTCCTGCTTGGTAGAAATCTGGGCAATTTTCTAAGCAGAAAAGGCTTGTCAAAACTTTGGAACCAATCTTGAACTATAGGAAAAATTTGTATTTTTACCCCAAAACAATAATAAATGACATTTTTTTAACCCAAAAGTAGCTGATCTAAACAAAATACTTGAAAATAGGCAATTAAGACTGCTTTTATAGGAATCAGCAGCCTCTTTTCCATATTTTGTCACGGCTGTTCCACCTTACTCAGACACAGTTTTTACTCCCAAAGCTGATTTTTACCAAAAAATGCTAAAAATCAACATTTTTGCCCCAAAACTGGCATATTCATGAAAACGTTGTGAGTGGGGTCAATAAGAGTGTCTTTTTCAGATTCAGCACACAATTTTACATAGGATTAGATTGTCACACCTTACCCAGTATGTTATTTGGTTAGTTCCGATGATGAGAACTAGTAGATAACACTATCAGTTTTAAAGACACATGCTAAACTGCTAGCACGTTATTCGTGCCAAAATTGATGAATTACAACTCTTTGGCATATTTTTGCATCTTAAATCACTAAAAATATATCTAAATTGTGCTAAAAGTGAATAGAAAAATGATTTTGGTCCAAAAATTCAATTTCTATGATTGCTTGCACTTTTTGACCCCACTAAAATTCATTCTTCATGTCATTAAGTATGAAAGACGTAAGTGGTTTAAAAATGATGGATGTGCACACTCTGTAGCCATAATTATGTACATTTAGAGCCAGAAATGCGATTTTGAAGGAATTTCAAATTGTTCGTTTCTATGGTAACGACTTGGTGTGATGTCTTCATGTGGTATGGTTGCACTTTAAAGACAATGAGTTTCATGCTACATATAATTATGATGGGTGTTGCCCTCCAGAAAAAAATAATAAGAACTTTAAAATTACTTTTGCCTTAAACAACAGGTCCATCATGAGAGTCATTTTTTACATTATGATAGGTTGACTTTGAAATGACCTTGAGACCCACAATGCATCAGCTCTGTTTACATAATTTTAAGAGTTGTGACCTATAAGTATGTTCCACATTTCCAGAAAAGGACATCTTTCTATCATAACAAATTGTGGAGAAAAATACATATTTTTCATGTGACTAACAGGCCAAAACCACAACAAAAATTAACACGGGTAAAAAATCATGTGATGTTTAACCCACGTTGCCATGGTAACGATCAAGCACCGAAAGTCAAAAATATCATTTCCGAAAACTAGAGACCTGTAGCTTTATAATGGTACCAAGAAATCTTGGTCACCCCGGGGGTGCAACGAAATCAAAATTTTCCGGCCTCGGCTCATGGACTAATATAGTCAATATGAAAACCTGTCGCCACATAGCAAAATTAAGAAGTCTCATTCGTCGCATGGCCTTAAATCTTGTGCCTATGCAAAGGCTGTTAACTGTACTGTAGTCATTATGTACATGTATTACCTCATTGGCCTTTGCATAGGCACATGACATACAGTTAATGGCCTTTGCATAGGCACATGGCGAAATATGGAGTATAATCATTATAATAATTTGTTGGAAAATTAATCCCACCTAACATTGATAAAAAAGTGGACCCTCAATGAAGTTATCATAAGAATAATGGCAATTCCATGCAAACAAACGACATGACCATCAAATTCTCAAAATCTAGTTCAATTAAATATGTGCTGTGATGGTCCATCATGGCAAATTTACAAACTGTATTGTGGCTTAAATTTTAAATAAAAATATATTTCTTAATTTTTTTGACTGTAAAATTTTGACAGATTGATTTAGAAAATCCAAAACGATGACTGGTGTGTGAAAACTATAGTTGTTAAAGTGCTTTGATATTTTGATGGTATTCATTTTATGCGACAGGTCATGCTGTTATTATGTTGATGGAAGAGTGGATGATATTGTTTTGAATTTGAACAGATTATTATCATTTTTGGAGTGGGTCCATAATGCAGCCTGCAGGATGACGTTATGTCAGATTCTAAACTTTTTTTCAACTTAATCTTTTGATGACCCAGAAAGAGAATCTGTTGATCAGCAGAAAATTGAAATAAGAAGCAAAGTGCCACAATATTCATTAAAAGGAGTTGAATATACATCTTTTGCACTAATACTTAAGCAGATTAATTGAAAGCTACTTTAAAGTACATAAGTGCTTCAAAGTTAAGATTTTACCATGCCAATGGAATCCTACTATGTAATTGGTTTTACCCCTCCATACAATTGGATGTACTGCAAATCCAATACCTTGTCATAGACAGCACCTCTCCCTGCTAATATCAGACAGTTTCAAAGCTGTCTATTCTGGCTTGCAATTAATGCATGATAATGCTTATGAAATTTAGATATTTTCTAATGTACAGAAACCTTCTATTGATCGTTTGATTATTCTGTACGATCTGTAAGGGCAACATCGTTCTTGCAATATATTCCTCATGAAATATTTTGTATATGTTTTACAATTTCGCCCTGTTATATCTCAATAGATATAGAAAGTAATAGAGTGCCAAGATGCTGGGCCATACATGCACATTACAGTAGGTGGATAAAGCTTCATCTACAGCAAGGCAGTGTTCTTGCGGCAGATCCAATTGAACTAGTATGTTTGTATTTGCACCACGTTACACTTTCAAAACATAACTATATACTAGTATGTATAATATTTCTATTTCCAGTCAGTTACTTTCTTTGTTTGATCTTACAGACAGGTGAAATAGTGGCTCTGAAAAAAGTTCCACTCAGGAAACTAGATGATGGCATACCCAATACTGCTCTAAGGTAACATTCTATTAATTGTTATGGTAATTTAAGTTAAATTAAGGTGGCCTTTTCTCCAAAAACACATGTAAGACACAAGTACACCACAAGCTCCTGGAAAAAGGGTGAATAGTTTATTGGTTGGTATTATTTGATTTTGAATGACAAAAGCAATATGTGTTGTAAAACAAGATTTCATGGGTATTTAACACTTCATTTACAGTGCACATATGTCTTTTGTACCAAGTTTCAAAAATACATTGAATTGGACTGTGATGTCGTATATGAATCACCAAATTCAGATGGAGTCTAATTATCAGTGATCATAATAATAATAATATACATGTGAGTGCATATCACTATAATTAGAAATAAGTCTGTATGCAAGAAAAAGATCAGTAAGTTTAAAAACAGAAGGACTGAAACATATATTATTTACTAAAAGATCACAAATGCTTTTATAAAAGACATTCAAAATTCTCGAACATAGTAAACATTGATGATTAGTGCTTACCCGTCAAATCTTTCATTTGACTCGTAATCAGAAAGATTTAACTCTCAAGTAGGAATGGCATTCCATTAAACCAACAGTAGTGGAAAATTAATAAAGCTGAAACAAAATAAACGAACATTAATAATATTCCATATTCAGTGTATTTATTATTGACATGAACTACATGTATAACCCATTTACTGTCTTCACATTCACATTTTGTTTGCTCTTCCTGACAGGGAAATAAAGGCCTTACAAGAGATTGAGGAGAACCAATACGTAAGTATTATTAACTTTATGTAAATAAGAAACTATTTTTCCAAACAATACCCCCCCTTTCCTTGGAATTTCCCACAAATGACAATTATTCCCAGGACAGATATCTCCCTCTTCAATTGCCATCACCCCTAAAACAATCCCCCTCAGAACAACTACACCCTGTGACAATTTGTTCCCCCATGTGAGTATTACCATTTTGTTGAAGTTGGAAATTATGGTAAATAAGATGAATTGATCAGGGAAGGGGATTGTATGGTTGTAATTCCCATGTGGGATTGATGTGTAAATGTGTGATAGTTATTCAACCTCCACTGGGGTACAGGGGTAGTTGTGGTGGAACCCAGAAATTAACAAAAAACTTATTATCAGTGCTCAAATTTTGCATGTTATTTGTTAAATGATATGATATTTTGCAAAGCAGAGGCATACCCAGGATTTTTCAAAGGGGGTGATTTATCATCTGAAGCAAAGTGACAAGCAAAACAAAAAAGATAATCTGTCTGATGGGGCAAAATGAAGTGATGAGCAGAAAAAAAGGCATCGGGTCAGCTGGAAACCTTTTTTATGGTCCAAAACAAAGCTACAAGCAAGAAAAAAAGAAGGTCATCAGGTCTGACAGCAATCATTTGCTACATTCAAGGGGGGGGGGGGGGGTTGTTTTCACGAAAAAGGGGTATTTAATCTGCAGAAAGAGAGGGTGTTTTAAAAGCCCAAACACCCCCTTGGTACCCCTATGGTGCGAAGTAAAACTTATAGGAACACAATGAAAAATGAAACAACATAATTTCATGTTAATATAACAATTGTTCAACTTCATGAAATACATTACATATACTGACAAGTCAGTCATGTCTGATAAATTGTTGATTCTACTTTCACACCGACAGGTACAAATCAGATATCACAAATTCATCAGCACAATTTTTTTTTCCTGCAATTTTGTCCTAGGTTGTCAAACTAAAAGATGTGTTTCCACATGGCACTGGTTTTGTGCTGGTATTTGAGTTCATGCTCTCGGATCTCTCCGAGGTGATACGAAACTCAGACCAGCCTCTGACAGAATCTCAGGTGAAGAGCTATATGTTGATGCTGCTGAAAGGGATAGCACACTGCCATGAAAACTCTATCATGCACAGGGTGAGTATGTGTTTGTCGATTTATGAACATATGTGTGTATAACATGTCAGTTCAATTCTATTCAATTCAGATTTATTTAGATTCCAGAAAGACTTAAGGTGTACCAATCCACTGATCAAGAAGTACCATTGTTTGTACCACAGGTTATGCAATGGATGTGAGTTCCTTTGATTTGTCTTTCTGGCACTGAATGTATGTATTGTATATACAGTAAAATGAAAATTAGGTTATCAGACACATTTTCAAAAACAAGGATATGGAAAAAAAAGGTAGCAAGATAAACTGATATTTGTCATTTCTTTTTACTTATCTTAATAGGATATTGGTGCAATCTACAAATAATCTCCCCACCCCCTGACCACTGTTTTAACTCTTCCATTTTCCATGCATATGTTTTGCAGCAATTATTTTGCATAACTTCAGCAAATCTCAGGCTAAAATGAAAATTGAGGTGATGTTTTGAATAAAGAATAAATTAACCAGTTGCACCCAAGTGGCATAAAAAAGGGAGGAAAACTTTAAGCTGATATAGAATACAAAAAAAAGATTTAAAGGTAAATGACATGATTGGGGGTAGTCCTCAAATTGGGGTAAAACTATTCTAGAATCAAGTAAACTATGCAAGGATACTACAGGGAAACCCCGTTATAACGAGCTCGGATACAGCGAGGTACCGCTTTTAACGAGGTGATTGTCTCGGTCCCGTTTTTTATTTACATGCTCTTCTATGGAAAGAAGCACCGTTTATAACGAGCTCGGTTAGTGCAAGATTTCGCTTATAACGAGGTATTTTTCTCAACCCATTAACAAAGAAAAAAATAAGAAATTCACCCGGTTAAAACGAGGAAATAAAAGTCGCATCGTGCGCTAACCAAATTCTAAATTTCGGCAACGCAAAAATTGCCCAATCGTTTTAGAACGCAACGCGACACTTCTGCCTGCCACGCAGCCATGCGCAATACCTGAAGTCCCTGGCCTGACTATCTGCAAGTGTGTGTGTGTATGTGTGAGTGAGTGCACTGCTGCACAGTACTGTGTCACACACACACAAAGCCTGCCTCCCGTACACAGTACTCAACGCAAGTTAGCGTGGAGGTTGCTGCTTTATTTTGAGTTCTAGTTTTCTTTATTACTTTGGATGAGTATATAAATGAAAAATAATCTGCTTTCTGTTCATAGTTTTGGTGCAGAACAAGTAGGAAAAGCATTTAACAGATGGGTTTAATGCCTAGTCCCATACGTGTTATATTTTGTGTGATACATTATGTGTACGTTTACAACGAGGTACCGGATATAGCGAGGTAAAATCGGCGGTCCCGACAACCTCGCTATAACGGGGATTCCCTGTACTGTGAAAATTTTGTAGTCAACAATTGACTCATTTCAAAATCAGTATGCCTTATGACAGGCAAATCTGTTGATGTGTAGCTTTCTATGGGATTTAATCCTCTCGGGCCTCGAGAAAATATGAACTGCTGATATGTTTACACTTGACTCTCCTTGAGTAAACAGACTCAAGACAAATCCTTCTAGCCAGGACATCCACTCCAGCTGCTTTGGTATACATGTATGTGACCTGTCACCATGATACCCTGATAAAGTCGCACATCTTTTAAATCATGAAAGTAGTAAGAAAAGTACTTTGGGTGCAAAACATAACTATTTAAATTTTTTGCGAAGTGTGAATGTCATACAACCTTTAATTTTTTAAAATACATTTCACCTCCATATATTTCATCCCAATCACAATATTTTACACTTTCCTTAAGTTTGGGGTGTGCGACTTTATTACGGATTTGTGGTGATGGGTCACATATCTTTCAACTAGTTTGGTTTTAAAGGCATTTTTAAATTTCTCCCAATCATGTCACTGCCCTTCAACATATACTTGTGATAGTAGTTTTACTTATCTTTTTATGCCCCCGCCGACGAAGTCTTGAGGGGGCATAAAGCGTTGCACCTGTCCGTCCGTCCGTCCATCCTTTCGTCTGTCCGTCCTTCCGTCCGTCCCCCTAATTGGTTTCCGCACGATAACTTGAAAAATATTAGACAGATTTAAATTTTTTTGGTGTGTATACATCATACTAAAATACAGCTCAAGTTCGAATTTGGAGTCCGCAGGTCAAAGGTCAAAGGTCACAGCTCATTATATATGCGAATTGGTTTCCGCACAATAACTTGAAAAATAATTGACGGATTTTAAATTTTTTTGGTGTGTAGGTAGATCATACTAAAATACAGCTCAAGTTCGAATTCGGAGTCCGCAGGTCAAAGGTCAAAGGTCACAGCTCATTATATATGCGAATTGGTTTCCGCACAATAACTTGAAAAATAATGGACGGATTTAAATTTTTTTTGGTGTGTAGGTAGATCATACTAACATACAGCTCAAGTTCGAATTCGGAGTCCGCAGGTCAAAGGTCAAAGGTCACAGCTCATATATGCGAACTGGTTTCCGCACAATAACTTGAAAAATATTTGACGGATTTTAAAAATTTTTGGTGTGTAGGTAGATCATACTTAAATACAGGTCGAGTGCGAATTCGGAGTCTGCAGGTCAAAGGTCAAAGGTCACAGCTCATGCAGATTGCTCTCCACAAGATTACTCAATAAGAAATGCTTACTGATGGCGTTAAGCGGGGGCATCCGTGTCCTATGGACACACCAAATTTCTAGTTTAAGCAAGTTTCTATTATGTCCCATAAAAAACAAGATCATGGCCACAAAAAATTCCAAGATGGCAGTCATTTTCTAAAATGGCTGCCAGATGACCACATCATTATGAAATATTTGCCAAGTTTTTGTTGAATGTGGGTCAAAATTGAGTTAAATGTTAAGATTTTTAGACCTTTTACCTTGCCGACAGTGAATATAAAAAAACCCCACACAAATCCCATGTGGCTGCCCTTTTCTAGGATGGCCGCCAAATACCAATGTCATGCAACTACACATATCATCATCGATATGTCGAGATGTTTGATTGATCCAACCACTTCTATGTTTTTGGCCACTATGATTCAGAAAAGCATATGGCATTACTTTGTGTTAACCCCTTTATTCAACAAAAGTAAAAATACAAAACTGAACAAGGTAACAGTATTTCTTCCCAAATAATCTCTTAATAATCTCAGACAAACTCTTCAACTGACATAACATACAGCTGAATAAAATGTATACTCCAGGAGTCTAGTTGATCCAAAAGTATAATCTAAAACAATCATTTACCCCCCCCCCCCCATGTATCTACATTCTTCAACTTTGAACATAAAAGTTAATTGGTCCACTACATGAAAAAACTCAAGATTTAACACTGATGCAATTAACGTGTTAAATCCCCTTCCCCAATCTTGAACCTGAGAGATCCTCTCTACATTTCTGAATTCCAAAAATCAATTTCAAATTAAGGTAATTTGTTTTCTCTTTGTGAATAAATACTTCAAATGGTATCACACTTTGAAAAAAAAACCTCTAGTATAAGAACTATGATGAGTGTTTCACCCATGGAGATACACTATTCACCGTACATCCTCATTCCTTAGCAACATAACTGACGTAAAAATTGACCTATCATCCAAACTTTATATTCCAACTCAAAAGTAATAACTGAAAAAATTCATTCTAATCTTAACCTCACTGTCCGAATTGAATGCCAAACTACCCTTTCACCATCCATTGATCAACATCCACCTTGAATGCCTGACAAATTTAATCACAGGAGCAGCTGCAGAGCGGAGTGTAGCGTAGTCCATTCTTCACACGTCATTCCTTTTAAACCATTAGGAAAAGTGTCGGCTTTCTCAACCCG
>JZLH01S0104927.1:5908-22307 GCA_001188425.1 Eucidaris tribuloides | reverse complement strand
AAGGGAATGGGGTAGCCGAGGTTGGCAGCAGTTGCCAAAATGGCGTCCTCATGGTGAATGATAAAGACGAGAATGAGAGGGGCGGTGTCGAAGAAGTCGCCCCTCATCAAGTCAGGAACTCGCAAACATCCAGGGATGAAACAAGGAGAGTAGAAGATCTGGGTGGGGAGGATATTGGTGACTTATCGCCCAGTGAAGTTGATGAGGAAACGGGAGAAAACACAGATGACAATAACGATGATCTGTTGCTTTCCGATGCAGATGAAGGGACAAAAACACCAGTAGCTGCAGAAGTAAGTGTGAGGGGAACCTAGAATAGTGGAACTGAGTACTTTGTCTTTCATTAGACTATATTCAGTAGTATCACAGGATCAAGGGTATTTATAGAACAAAAAAGATTAATAAAAAGACAGATGGTCAATAAATAATTCATATTCTTCACAAATGACAGATTTATCAAAACTCGTTTTTCATTTTCATACAATGTCAGGTTCAGTTAGGTTCATTTCAGTTTTATTCAATTCAGAAAAAAAAAAGTAATTGAAAGTCTTAAAGAAATCACACATAAAAGTTACAGTACAAAAAAAAAGAAATTTTACTTAAGAATTATTATGAGTGAGGAACAGGAAGAAAGGAACAAGCCTTCTGATTAGCTGACCCTCGTAAAATATATGTGGCCTGTCACCATGATACCCTGATTACACAAGCCAAAGATAAGGAAAGTGCCAAGTATTGTCATTATGATATACGTAATCAAAGTAAAGTGTCCTCAAAAATTGAAAGTGTTATGACCTTTACATGTTGCAAAAGTTTGAATATTTATATTTTTCACCCAAAGTATTTTTCTATGTATGTTTATGTTTTATAAGATGTCAACTTCATCAGGGTATTGTGGTGACAGGTCCATAAAATTTAACAAAGACAAGTGAGTAGTAATACAAAAGAAAGTGATACTACCATCCAACTACTAAAAATTGAGTAAATAAAAGGACGACGACAACAGAAATGTGTAAGAATGCCTATGTGTATACAAAAAGCAAATGGTGTTAATTTTGATCTGATATATTGTTGACATTGTGATTTGAAAATATGATTTTAAGGTTGCAGATGATGCTGCAATTAGTACTGGAGCAGGTTCCCCGATTGCAGAGCTGGAAGACGATGGAGAAATAAGGGAGGCAGAGGTGGGCCTGGGAAGGGAACCTGGAAGGGAGCCTGGACGGGAGCTAGGGGAACGGGTGGAGGTGGAGGAAACGGTAGAGGAGGGCATCCAGTGTCCTCTCTGTGGAGTTACCTTTGCTATGAACGTCATCGAGGTGCATGCATCCGGCTGCGAGGGACCTGTCGAGAATGCAGGTAATTTAGGAGGGAGGGGAGTGGTTGTAGTGGCATGGCTATGAATCCTGTAAAAGGGGGAGGTTTCAATTTACCATGTCGGGACCCCCATACTCTAAAAAATATGATTGGATAAGGGTGAATAATTCAGATAGAATTTCATATGTACATCTAAAAAATATTCATCCCTTACTTTGACAAAGCACAAAATGGTTGAAAATTCCTGATCTGACTCTGAAAAAAGGCTATTGAAAATGTTAAATTTCTGGAGAATGTTTAATGTATACCTACTAATTTACAGGTGGTTTGGAAAGGTCCATACCTTGTCTACACAAAACCAAAATGAAAACTTTAATAGCATGCCTATTTGGTATGTTATTGACATATATATGTCTGGAAGGTAATTTTTGTGGCACGATTTTATAACGGAGACACAATATTCCCCCAGTGACATATTAAGAGTTAACAATTAGTCATGTCATCAAGATTTGATTTTTGAATTTGTGAGTGTAACCCGTATGTTAACAGCCCGAGTTCATCAAAATAAAGAAAATCACACTCTTGAATTATAATTTTAACAAAATAATCCTTGTAACAAACTTATTAATGCTTCTATCTATTTCCAAATAATACAATCATGTACAAAATAAACAATACAATCTTATAAATAATATTAATACTAAATCAACAACTTATCCGCTTAATCTTATAAACTAAATGAACAGTTCTCGCGAAAAAAGAGCTCAAATAATACGCCGCAACAGCACACACAGCAACGTCAATCCTCAGATATCATCGTCTTAGCTGAAGTCTTTGAAGACCAATTCGTCGACGTCAATGCAGTCCGAAGACCACACATAATAACTAATTAAAAGTGTATGAATACAAATCATACATATTAAAGCTAGCTCCTAACTGCTAAATTAAAATAATAATATCTCTATTATACACTTAAAACTATAAAACACCTATCATATGAAACAATGAATTCCATATAGTTGCAAAATATAATAACTACCACGGGTACAATGCCGACATGTAATCATCATCTAACTTTATCTGAAACTTCTCTAATAAGTTCAGATAACCAAGTAATAAATGCATCAACATGCACTTTCTGTTCAGAAAGTATTCATCAACCAATATATGAGCTTGTGTGGAATCCCGCCCCTAAAATAGATGCTCTGTCTTTTGCTTGACCTGACGAAATCCATAATGATGTTGGATCAACCAAAGCAAATGACTTTTCTCTGAAAGTCTTGCAAATAAGCAACTTTAAACATGTCTCCACGCGCAGCATAAGCTACACTGAACGTTTACCAGACTTCACAGTATATGTAGTAATATACAATACTTAAAGACTTGTAAACTCTCTCAATCACTTATCAGCAAATAATCCGCTTACTCGATGAAACATCAAAATCATATGCTTCCAATTTCTGAAGTGGAAATGTTCGGTAATGAACAGTGAAAAGATAAAATCACCTTTATAACTAAAATTAAACAACTCATGAACTAAATTATTTCAAACATTCTCAATATAGTAAGCTTTTATAATCTTGAGACACATTACTATTTATTCTAAATGAAATGGCAATACTAACCATATGAACATTCAAGTTTTCTAAGCAAATTCAAACAGTAAGAACATCATAGTTGAAATGTACTCAAAAACAGCCATAATCATGAAAAAATCTATACAAGATTAATTATCTAATACAAAATATACTTTGCAGAATCAATCACACAATGAATATCGACTTACTAATCAAAGAGCAACGACTCAATACACAGTTCGCAAAAGCACGATTCGAACACAGGAAAAATCAGTCTCAATTAACAAGAGTTCAGATATACAAATCTATGACTCTGAATTCCGTTAATTTCTCAAGTTTTTTTTTTTTTTTTTGGAAAGTACAAGCATTAGAATGTAACGTCAAATGCTCTCGAACGATAATATTCCAGAAGCTGATAAACGACGATATAGCTGACTATGACTTGCGCTGAGTATATACAAAATATTGAAGATGGAACGATGCAGGGCGAATGAAAAATTTGTGCTCCTCCTAGACTTTATTTCAAAAGTGGGAAGAATAGCCCCATAGCTTTCTAACATGTATCACATAACCAAATCAAATAATCTCACTTCATTAAAACTTTGCCATTTGGCTAAACATAATTAATGTAGAGACAAAAGAATTCTCCTATTGAATGAGGTCACCTACCAATGAAGTCACGCAATGACATCATCACCTGATTCACTGGTAGTAAACATTGACCTAGTGGGTATCTTCCCTTTTTTCAAACATGTGACGTCACCTTCAAGTCATAAAATGTTAGTAAACTTTTGCTTCATGCCAGCCCACTCAAGGAGCCTGTAACTTTGTGTAAATAACAGCATAACAAACCCACTTCTCTTGTTTGAACCATCTTATCTTAAAGATATACACTTCATAGTATAAGATGTGGCAACTCCTTAAAACATGGACTGATAATTCACATAAACCATTATCAAATACATTTGAACATATAAATAATACTCTCTTCAACTGTAAGACTAGCTATACAGTTTTGTATATTAAATAAGACCAGATATACTTATTCTTAACGAAAGAGTTAAACATAATAACTTTCAACATTGTTACTATGAACATAAACTCTGCGATATCAAAAATAACCAGGTAATTATAATAAAACATAACAAAACAACAATACTACATATTACTACGTGTAAACATAATATGAGTCAATCCTAAATTACAAGATAGTTAACATCTTTGAAAAATGCATAATTACAATATCAAATACAGTTAGCATCAGGTACTCCTTTAAATCTAAAGACCGCTAGGACCGAGCCATATTTCAAGGCATAAACTGTGTCGAGATTCTGTATAAATGCACGTAGTCAGGTTACTTGCCAGTCGAAATTTCAGCCATGGAATTTTCATATGTACTAGGCTCGGTGAAAAGTTTTATACTACAGGTGTTTTTGCCATATAATGGAAGAGATCAGTCATAGACCAGTGATCCCGTATACAGTAACAGGCTAGTTAAACAATAATACAAAGTTGTAACTGCTAATTGCTTCATTATTGTAAGAATTATTATCTGATTGTTGTATTATTTCTAATTATAATATTATTATTATTCTAATCCCAAATTTCCTTGGAGGTTCATGAAGTTATATGTTGGCCTTCAAATTGCTTGGCACTTTTTACTTTTTTAACATACTCTAGGTTAATACAACCTCAAAGAATGGAGGCGCCCTCGGTGGCAATCATACTAGCGACTCTGTACCATCCACAGCCCAAGTACCATCTTGTTTAAAATAATACTTGTAGGCCTCCCTTATTTCTGTGATCCTGCTGAAGAAGCTATTGTAAAAAAAATTCTGGAAAAAATATCCAGTACAAACACTAATTTTACAGGTGATTTTCAAGCACGCATTACATCGCTGAACAAAAGTGACAGTACAAACTTTCAATAGCGTGCCAAATTCCTCTATTAGATGTCATTCATCTTGAGTGACTGTTTTTTGCTGCAAATTTTGTGCCAGAGTAATGATAATGCAGTAGCGTTAACAATTTCCCATTGGCCAGTATTATCAACATTATAATCTAATTTGTCATGATGGGCCTTCTAATGCTTTGCACTTTACTTTATTATTCCTGATGCCAAGGTGACACTCCATCCAAGAATGAAGCCGCTCGTGCACCATACAGCCCTAGTCATCCCGACGCAAACTAGCTCCAAGTCAGAGAAATAGAGAGAATGGAGATGCTTGAACCGCACGTCATCAGAGATAGTGAGGATGAGGGAAGATCAGGGATTCATGAAAGAAAATAACCGCACGCTCAGAAAAGCAAGCGTCAGGTACCAATAACACAGTCCTACTATCAGTTACAATTACCGGGTAATCACATGCCAAAGTGAGAAAAACATTGATAAAAACTTGTTAGAATAAGCATATCTCTTTTCAACAAAGTAAATTTTATTATAAGCTATGACTGTTCTTCTGAATTACAAGAATTTGTGCATGTAAAAACTTGCATTTGTGATAAACTGTCCCTAACAGTTTTATATACAATGATCCCGTCCATCATTTTTGAAGTTTCTTTTCAGGCCTGAAAAAAGCTGTTTTTGTGCATCGCCTAAAATATCAGCAGTTACACCTTCTTATGAATTGAAAGCAATGTTTTTGGCATGAGCGATGATCTAGTATGTTACACATCAAATTTCATGCTATTATACACAAAGATTCGTAGACAAAAATCTCATACCCGTAATTTTTAGTAACTATATTTCATAAAATCATGCAAACCCATGACTGCGTATTACGATTGCATGTTTTTCTTTTTTCATAAATTGTGAGGAAAACGAACATTTCAAGTTCGAGCAACAAGTGATAGCCCAACATACAGCGTAGGAAAGCATAGCCACTTGATCGATATCGATGGCGATGTGTGCGAAACAGAATCAACATCACCGCTGTCCCATGCATCACGACAGAGAGATCGCAACCAACCAGCAACCAGTAGCCAAAATGGGATCTAAAGTGTAAGTTATAGGTCTCGTGTCTCCTGCAACACTAATGTATAACGTGTCAAAGAATTCAAGAACCTTCAGCAAAGATGAGAGCTAGAAATCAGTTTTAGTCGGAATTATAATATAAATTTTTTACTTTGATTTAATTTTTTCTGATACTTTACAGAAGAAAGATTGTGCTGAAAGAAGCAAAGAAAATTTTGAAAGTATTGTTAAAAATAATCAATATTAAGAGACTGTTTAATCTGTGCATGGCTATTAACCATTAACCTACGGAACCAGGATGAGTTGTGTTAACTAAGGATTTCAGAATCTCCCGGAGCAAACGGGTTTCAAGTATCACAACATCTTTTTTTTATCCAAATAGTACGTTCTGCTGATGTAAGCTGTTGATGATAGACATGATGTAAGAGAGGGCACAGAGAAATGTCATGGTGGCAAAAGTTCATCCCCATCCCTCTATCCCAGTACGATCCAGATCGGAGATCGATAGACTGACCAGGAGCAAGTAGCTCTAGCGTGGAACTCAGCCAGCGGTAGGCGCAAGCAGTCGGCGTACAGACGCGACCAGGCAACTTCAGCGAGAGGGCGACGGAGACGTCGCGCCCGAGTACCATCCGAAGTGCGCTAGAGCTCCGGCCGAGAAAGAGGCGATGAGCTCCGAAGGGGAACCAGAAGTGCGTTTGATGGGGAGGTTGAGAGTAAGCAGGGACGAATAAAGGGGGACTGAGAAGCTATAGCTAAAATGGGTAGGCTGATTGTGTCCGACGTGAATGTCGCATGATGTTTAGATGTACTGTTGAATTACTTCATTCATGACAATGCAGTCATGGTGTTGTCATTCCGAAGCAATCATGTTTCACTGTTTGTAATTGAGGCCACCCAAAAACACAAACTTTTCCATAGGTTTGTACAGGTGACTCAGACATTGACCAAGAACCTAGGCCACCCCAATGACACAACCACCTTCCAAAGGGTTTGTACAGCATGTACTTGGACGAGGCTGAAGACCGAGCCGTTTCCAAATCCAACCACTTTCCATAGGGTTTGTACAAGGTGACCTTGACCTGAGCTGAGACTCAGGCCGTTTCCCAAACACACACCTTTCCATTAGGGTTTGTAACAGGTGACTCGGACGTCGAGGCTGATACCGAGGCCGTTCCATAAACACAACGCACCTTTGTCCTATAGGTGTGTACAGTGACTATCGGACCGCGGCTGAGACTCTGGCTCCCAGAATATTTGCCTTGAGGAGGCGTCAATCCTCAGATACAACAACGGAATTATCTCATCACTCGAAGTAACATTTGCTAACCAGTAATAAAGAGGCATGATCCATGGAGATGATAATTTATGGTTTGATTCCTTTATTGTATAGTTCTTTATCACTCATTTCCATCAATTCATTATTGCAGAACGAATATTTTTCCATGAATTACAACAAATTATACATGTCAATATATGTATGTATATAAACATATAAATATAGATTTTAACAATGCAATTATAATAAGCAGGGCTTAAAGATGATAGTCCCAGAACCAAGCACTGAAATAGGTAATAAACACACAGTGCAAGTTTAAAATTAATATTTATTCCTCATACTTGTGCGCTGTAAATTCAAAGAATATGATGCCGAGTTATAAACATTCAATTTGAGTAATAGATATAATCACAAATCTATATGGATATACAGCATGACAACCCATACAGGCAGATAGTGCACTTATTCGTATAATATCCACACATAATTGTATGTAACATTGTCTACCCAAGCCCTTAAAGTAATATTTTAGACGCAAGAGACTTTGAAAGACTCTGCATAGTGGTGAAGTCTATACAACAAAAAAGAAGAAAGAGTGAAGAGTTCTCTGTCCCTCTGAAATTCAAGTGACATAAAATATAGCTTTTTGTTCCCATGTTATTTGCTGTTATCTCTTGTCGTCTTGTTGTCCTTGTTGTTTTGTATCCTTAATTTACTCTCTGTGGAATTATATCTTGTGGTTGTATATGTACATTTCCAGCAAGCCATCTTTTCATCTCGTTTCTCAACGTGATATGTACCACTGATATATTAATGTACAATGTTTCGAAGGGGGGGGGGGGGTGAGCTTCATTTCAGTCATTATATTATTTAATTATCTCCAGAACTTATTATATTGGGAAAGCTTTAGTATCCTCAATCCTCCTCCATTTGTTTTTGTACACAAAAATACTCACTTATTTTTCATTTTCTTGGCAGTACAATTTTCGTCATATCAAGTTATTCAAACACTAACATATTTTTTTTCGATGTTCTTCGAGTGTGAAAAGGTAGTGTGTTTGTGTATTAAACATCAAGAAATGATAATTAGAGAATATTTTTGTTATGAAACATAACAAGGGTCTGATACACAATAGACTGTTGCAAGTTGCAGTTTATTAGCTGTATAGTTATTTGTGTACAGATAAATATACGAGAGTACCGTATACTCTGATATTCGGCGGTGGTTTTTGTTTTCAATAGAAAATTACACGAGCTTAACAAACACAAATTTATCACTTCCTGACATTTCTGTACAAGGGAATGCAAATGTAATAAATCATGACATATACTCTCGTGAAATGTATGGCGTATTACAGTAAAAGGGGCCGGGGATCAAATGAAACGGACCAACTACAATTACTATGGTAAAGGGATCATTAGCCTTTGCGGCCATATTTAGTTTGGGTGCGCGAGTCTCGAAACATAAGTTGGGATCATAAGCTGCTAAGACGAGCTGTAAATGCTGGGTCGTCTGTGAAGCGTCTCTACCTATTGTTCTCTTGGCCACGGGTTGACTGACAATAATGCAGAATGCGCATGGAGCATCGGGCAGGCTTTTAATGGAAAGCCATCATTTAATATGCACCTGTCGCTGCGAGCAATGTCAGTCGCCCACAATTGAACATAGGCAGTCAATGACAATTCGCAACACGTTGTTTTCTCATACTTCACAATTATTCACAAATTACGCAATATCTTCTGTTTCAGCCATTATTACTAATATTTCACATAAGTCATTGAATAATACGTTGTCCTAATATAACAATGATTTCAATTGTAGACTACTATTTATAGCGTTAATTAGATGATCATTTTTGTCAGGAATGGTGCATAAAAACGGCATTATAAGATGATTGAAAGTATATGATGTAGAGCTAAGACTAAGAAAATCGGGTTCTACCGCTATACTCAGGTGGCGGAAATCTTTAGTGTTGCAGCACTAAGTCGCAAATAGTGGAGTCGATGACTATCGTAGAGGAGTCGCAACTCCGCTTTAGACGCAAGAATCGACTCCATGTAATCACATATTTACTGCGCATACATAATCAGTCCAAGATTATGACAGGTGTGAGACTATGCAAAAAATGCAATTTTTGAATGATCTAATCACAAGTGAAACAACACTCAAGATTCAAAATAATATTTCAACATGAACTTACCACACTGAACAGTTCATTGTTATAGGCTGCAAGTGGCTTCTGTCTTACCTTGTAATCATGGCTACAGAAATGAATGCCGAGAGTACGGCAAATAGTCCGAGTTGCAACTTTTGATCGGGCGACTCGTCGACTCCCAAAATCCTGGGAGTCGTGCAAACACTAGAAATCGTAATTATGTATCATTTCCAAATATCAGTCTTTTCGGAATTTAAAATTATTACAAATAAAGATAGGGTCAATGACTGGTATTTAAGAACGCTACACATAGTCATACTGTGATTAAAGCGTTAAATTCACGACAATTTTAATTAAGTGTGTCTTGTCAAGGCTAGGTTCATAATCGATTAACGTTCAACTACAAATTAGAGCTAGGGTGGAGATTGGATTTAGAGTCTGTTTCAAGGAAAGACTTCCGGCCACAACTTTAACGGCAGACAGCTCTAAACGTATAGGATCGTCCTAGGCTGTTTTGTGATACTAGCGCAAGATGTACAAAAGATAGATTGAAAGAGATGACAGATATCAGGTTTTAAACACATTAGCATGTATTTAGAAATGCACCAATAATTTTAAAATAAAATTATACAGAAGACAATTGTTCTCGATTTCTTTTTCTCTGCTTTTTCGGGGTTGAAATTTAGGTAAACATGCCAGTAAAACGCAACGGAAGAAGCTCATCAACTACAGGTCGAAGGAACACTCTTTATAATACAACAACTCGTCT
Organism: Eucidaris tribuloides; assembly: GCA_001188425.1. Lineage (NCBI taxonomy): Eukaryota > Metazoa > Echinodermata > Echinoidea > Cidaroida > Cidaridae > Eucidaris > Eucidaris tribuloides. Next base: position 12,238 of record JZLH01S0104927.1, on the reverse strand, counting down.
GAAGGTGTACATGTGGACAAATTCACCGAGTGCACTGGATGAATAATTTACTGGACTTCTGATAATGATGACGAGATGATGATGAGTGATGATGATGAACATGTGACGAGGATCAAAACGTGATAGGTTCCCCTTGGCGACGTTATTCAACCTCCGCATTCAGTGACTCGCCGATACAAGGCTTATCCGCAGTCTCCGCCAGAATGCCGGGTGACTCCATTGAGAATTCAAGAACGCAGTTCAAGTCCACTAGAGGGGGCAAACACCTGCTAGATGCTTAACAAAGGGGCAAGAGGAAGGGGAAGCGGGGGAAAGGGAAGTGAAATCTGGTAAAAAGAATGGGTAGGGGTGGTAAAGGGGCAAGAGGTGATAAATATGTGTCTTTTTTAATTGGTTCATTAAATTGCCAGGAGTATTTTTCATTGTTATAATAATAGTTTGATTCGGCGAAGAGTTGATTGTTTTGTTGAGGGCAATCTAATTATGTTACTCAGAGAAAATGCAGACACATTCCCGCTCATGTAGTAGGTTTGTCGGCGAAAAGAGTTACAATTATCATGAGAGCCAGATATGGACTGTGCGATGAAAGAGAGCCGGAGTCACTCCAGTCTTAATCATTAAGTTGTTCAAATATCTACAGGACCAAACAAAGCAGGTGCCCTGTTTACGGCACTTCAACTCTTAGGGTCTTTCGCAAACACTTATACATAACGCTCAATGCAATAATTTGTAATAGTGTTTGTGCCCATGTGTGATAGCATCTGTTATTCTTTATGAGGTGTAGTTACCACCTGCACAGATAAGTGGAGCATGATTTTTTGAATCAAAGAGGATTCCTCGCCATAGGTCTAATATTGACTGTTTGTTCACACTAAGATAGCCAAATTGCGACTTAGGCAAAGCAAGTTTTTGCAAATCATTTTATGTTTTTTCCGTTGCTACTTGATAATCTGACCCCATGTCATTGCATTTTTCTCTCAAGGTTAGTGACGATGATTAAGGAACACTTGAAATGCTCAAGAACCAAACTCCCAGCTGGAAGAAATTGTGTCTCATTTGTTTAAGTCCGGAGGCATCAGGCATGACATACTAGTAATTTAATTCTCTCGAAGCACACTGATTAATAGACGCCATAGAGAGAGTACAACAACAGGTTTGCTGCCACACCAGAGGAGCTATTGGCATTAGTTATTTTAGAATGAAGTCACGTGTTTACTACAGATTTTCCTTGTATAAGTTTATCTGATTCTAGGAATAGTTTCAGCCCAACGTTGAGGAACTACCCAAATCATGATCATTTACTCTTTAAATGATATAAGTATACTAAACATCAAACTTTTATAAATCATGTAAGTTCAAAACGGCCCTCATTCTGATTGCACTCAAGAACTGGTTTCTTTGATGGCATAATATGAATAAATTGACTTGCGCAGGTGTCCCATTGTACCCCATGCACGAATGGATTAAGAGATTTTATACATGTATCTGTACATGGGATATTGTGCAATCGGTGAAGTGAAGCACTGCCTGATTTATATGCCAAAATGAGCTTACAAAGCACAAAAGAAGTTTCAGATGCAATTATGTTATGAGTATTTCAAGACAAGTTCTTATGCGAAGTTTTGTAGAAGAAAAAAATGTTAATTGGTGGTTGGATCGAGCATTTGACAGTAAACCTTTCTCTAGTGTCTTGCACAATTTTGGCAGCCTCAAATAGTACCATTTCAATTTATGCTATAAGAATGAAAATTGTGACAATAATTTCATTCGATCATTATGACTTCCTAGCATAGAAGAGGAAGACGCCTCACTAAATCATTTACTAAAACTGGCTTTTTTCCTGTGAATTTGTTAGATCACTAATTTACTGTGTGAGTGTGAAATGGCAAAGAATCATTTTTTGTATGATTTGTGATTATTGATTGACGCTAAAATAAATACTTAAGCAGAAGTCATTGTAGAAACTTTAACAATATATTCTTATATAAAAATCACATTGTTTAAACAACTACATGTATCTCTGAAGGCGTATTTTGGAAATCATATGGCGGCGGGGGGGGGGGAGCCTCACAGGCTCCCGCCCCTTTAGATCTCGCACCGACCGCAGAGTTTGACGATCGCAACGAAAATTGGCACGCATGTCCCGGCGACCAGTAATCTACAAAATAAGTATAGTTATTTATTTTCTTGGAAATTAGATTTTTTCGTTAATTAATGCTAATTAGCATTAAAAAAACACACATTTTTCACCCATAGAGACTTGGGTAAAATTTAAGAGCTGTCTGAACTGACACTACAATCATAAAAGTTACTCAATTTGGCACTGTTAATAAAAGCACTCTGAACCATTATAGATGGTCATACTAGTCCAAACTGTGTGGGGGACAGTGTCAAAGTGTGATGTTCCTCTAGTACTACATCCTATTGCTGATTATCAATATTACGGCGCCGTATGTTGCTAGATGGAAACGGTCACCTGGTTTTTTTACAGACCGAACTTAGGCCATTATTTAACCCTAATCGATCGCGGGCTAATACTTCGTCCTTTGTCATTCCCGGGGGGGGGGAAGGCCGTCAGATCTCGGCGCTCAATCGCGCAATCGCCGCAAAATTTTGCATAGCGCATAAGAACTGATAGTATCTACAAGACTGAAGTGTCATTAGATTTTCAAATAATACATACATGTTATTATTAAATTTTTTTATAATTATGACAAAATTTATGAATAAAATCATATTTGCCTATACTCATTAAAAAGCAGTAGAATGTTAGTATTCGGTGTTAAAATATTCTCTCTGACATTGTTTAACAAGAATCCTGAAATTGTGGAATCAGAATATATTTCTTTTGTATTTTTATTGTTTTGTGAATTTCATTAATTTATTTCGAAGTTTTTTTGCGCTTTTTTTTTTATTAGTTTTTTCGATGACTTTGCTCAGCGGACACTCTTGCGATCATAAACAGCATAAAATTCATCAATTTCAACCAGTAAAAGTAAAATAATCATACATTTATGATTTTTGGCTGAAAACACAAAAATTTTGCATTGATTTAGTACGCAAAATCAATAGTTTTTGAGCAATTTTGGGGCAATTTCGGAGCTGGCATGCATGTACGAAAAGATCGCGCCAGGACGAATGTACACGGCACATCCAATTTGGCGAAAATGGTCTCAATTTATGCGCGAGACTGTCGAAAGTAAAAGCCAGCGAACAGCGTGGTTCAACGAAATTTCGCTGCGGGGCGGAATAATCGTGAAGTTTGTCGAGGCGGGCCATTATGGTCCCCCCCCCCCCGCCCCCACCCCGGGGATATTAGGTTTAAAGTGAGACTTTGGATAGTGCCAGTCCAATTACTTCCTTCATTATCAATACCAAACGGCTAGTTAGTACTTACAAATGAGTGTGTTGAAGTGAAGATCTATACGTCACGAACTTGTTGTTTTATAAAATACCTAATAACGATATGCTACCAGAATATTGTTCTATTCCACGAGTTTAAAATTTTTGGCTGCAAATTGCAAATCGGAGTAATGTGGTATGTTCGCATAGACCAGCAGAGCGCAGTCGAAACTCCGCAGACTATCGGCTAACAGGCTGGATCAGGTAATTTGGAATGGCCAGTGCACGTTAATGTAGCTGTAAATTTGAAGTTGAATGTCGCAGATTTCACGCAAAACTAACATAGTTCTCAGCCCCAAAGGTCTAATGACAGGTGTTATTTAATACTAATATTCAGCATTGTGAAGCGATTTGAGCTGATTTCATTCAATTTGCCGTTTTCTGACGTGCAAATCCCGTACACTCATGTACTTTCAAGTGAGATTTTTTGAGATGAATTGGAACATGGCATATCTGCGGTCCCTTGTCAATCCAGCGGGGGGGCATTAAGGCCCCGTCAGGTCTCGGAGCATCAGATCGCGCGAATCGCCGCAAAATTTGCATGCGCATCGAGAACTGGATGTAATCTACAAGACTGTGTCATTGAGAATTTTCAAAATATCATAATGTATTATTATAATTTTTTTTCTAATTATGCAACATTTATGAATAAAATCATATTTTGCCTAATAACTCAATTAAAATAGCATGTAGAAATGTTTACTTCGGTGAAAATATTCTCTTGACGATTTCTGACAAAATCCCACAAAAAAATTGTGGGAATATGAATTTATTCTTTTGTATTTTATTGTTTTGTGAATTTGCTTATTTATTTCAATGGTTTCTTTTACCTTTTTGTTTTTTATTGTTTTTTCGATGAACTTATGTCGGGGACACTCTAGCGATCATAAACAAGCATAAATTGCATACAATTTCAACCAGTAAGAAGTAAAAATAATCATACCATTTATGATTTTTGGCTGAAAACAGTTCTGAGTAGACAATTTGCATTGTTTGGTACGCAAAATCATGTTTTTGGAGCATTTTGGAGCAATTTCGGCAGCTGGCATGCATGTACGAAAAGTCGCGCAGCGATGTAAGGCACATCCAATTTTTGCGAAAATGTTCAAGTTTATGCGCGAGCTTGAAAGTAAAAAGCCAGCGAACAGCGTGGGTCAATCAAAATTTCGGGCGCTGCAGAATAATCGTGAAGTTTGTAAGGGGGGGCCATTATGGTCGCCGCCCCGCCCCCTCGGGATATTAGGTTAAAGCTGAAGAGTTTGGGATAGCAAGTCCATAACTTCCCTTCATCTATGCAATACCAAGACGTAGTTTCAGTACTTACAAGATGGTGTGTTGAAAGTGTAAGATTAATACGTACGAAACTTAATTTTTGCTACAATTGCAAATCGCAGTAATGTGTATGTTTTGCGATGACAGGCAGAGCAGCACTGAAACGTCCGGCACGACCTTCGGCTAACGGCTGATCAGATAATATTGGAACGGCCATGCAGCGTTAACGTCATGTAAATTTTGAAGTTGAAATATGTCCAGATTTTCCAAACTACATATTCTACCAAAGGTTCTATGACAGGTGTTTTATTTATACTCAATGCTGTCACATTGTGACTGATTCTGAGGCTGATATTCCATTCATTTTGGCCGTTTTCTGACGTGCAAATCCGTACTCTGTCTTTAAAGGCACTGGTTTCACCCTGGACATTAAGTTTGGTTTAATCAAGCAGAACAATGAGAGAAACCATATCAATGAATAATTTGCAAAAAATCCACCACAGAATAGCTAGAGTTATGAAGGCTTCACAAGTTTTCAATTTGTGACGATTCACATCGACAGCTCACGCCATATGTATGGTTTGATATAATTAGCATAAATGCGCAATTTTTATGGATAGTTTATGTAATTAAATAGTTTTTTCATAGTCATTGTGGAATAATATTTCTGATATATTTGAATGCAGCAGAGTAATCATTTTTCAAATTTTTGAGAAAAACGGCCAGCTTTTATGGAATTTATATCACATGGCATGATGGGGGAGACTGCACAAAATCTAATCTTATGAAACGTCATATACTCTAGTTATTCTTAGGTGGATTTTCGCCAAACTTTTCATTATTTTATTTCTATCTCCATCATTGTTTCTGCTTTTATCAAACCAACTGATGTCAGGGGTGAACCTGCCTTTAAAGTGAGATTTCTGAGATGAACTTGGAGAAATAGCCATAACTTGTCAGACTTGGTATACACTTTTGAAGGCCTCACCTCATTAATTTTTTACATTGCTGAGGGAGGACTGTACGTAATACCTTCTTCTTTAAGCTGGCTTCACGCTCTATCCAAACACAAGACATAAGTAACGTGTGCTGTGAGTGTTCACTTCATACCATTAAGAATTCTAATGATATCAATATTCATGTGAGGCGCTGTGTAGACTGATCTGATTCTGAACATGACTTGTTTTAAATAAGTGTAATGCAATACTGTAGACTCATTGTTATACACATACCCTTTGGACAGAAGGAGATTACGTGTTAACATAAAATTGTGTTATATCAGAGTGGAAACAATGAAATACAAGGAAAATTTCAAAATTTGGAACCAGAAAAATGTGTTTTTTATAAGGAGAAGTTTACTGTTGCTCCCGCTTTTCTATGTTCAATTCAAAAATTTCCATCTGAAGCAATGTATACAATTACTTCCATCACAACATGTAATCAAGAACTTTATGCTTTGATATTGTCGTTGTAAGTATGCATACATCCAGTGAAATAATGTCGTTTATATAAGAAATATCATTATGTAAGAATTTATAAACATTTACCTGACATGAAACCTTTGGACAGAAAGCCATGTTCATGAAACTAAGGACCATTACAAATTGTATTTGAATAAAGGCAGAGATGCCGACTTTTCAGACTTTGTCCTGATGT
>JZLH01S0104906.1:24622-36330 GCA_001188425.1 Eucidaris tribuloides | reverse complement strand
TCTTCTCTGAGCATGCTGAGGATTTAGAATGTAGCAAAAATGAAGCAATGATTCAGATACAACCCACCCTACCCATTCAAAAACAAGAAAATGCAGTTTCCTTCAGTTCACAGTTCATCTTGCAAACATGACATTTTCGTCTTTTTTTAGGGGGGTACTTCTGAATCATTGCTTCATTTTTGTGTTTTTTGCCACAAAATTGATATTACATCTTCTCTGAGCATGCTGAGGATTCAATCCTTCTGCACATCAGGTGAGAGCTTCTGCAGCACCGGTCTATAAGGCATTAAACATTGACTATAAGAACACAATTCTGTGCGCAAATGCATTTTTGGCCTATTGGACAAAAGTGGCCTGTGCTCACTCATGCGTGAAATACTTTCAATATAGTGTCATCAGATAGCTTGGGTCCAAGGTAAAATATTCATATCAAAAAATAATCTCTAGATCATGAAATATTTGCGTAATAATTTTTTTTATGAGTGTCTACTTTTTTTTGATACACGCTGTATAACACTGTGGAAGACCCGTTTAAAACATTGCCGAAGTTTGCTATCTGACATATCTGACAGTATTTGAATGGACAAATAAACACCATAGAACACAAAAGTTTGGACAGTTATGCTGTCACTAGTACAATATTTGCAGATAGAAATTGGCACATTAATTATTCTCAGCCGATAGGACATTCTGCAACACATCAGTCTATGGGGAAGGCTGGAATGGTCTCTCAACGATTTTCACTTTTTTTAAAGCACTTAATGATCGTTTTAGACTGCAATTTTTTCAGGGCTCCATTTTTAGACCATATCAGAGACACTGGTAACCATTAGCGTAGCCAAAAGGGGGCAGGGGGGCAGTTCCCCCCCCAAATAATGCTTTTTCGGGAAATTTTGTGGTACACGGAAGGACCTTCCTCGGTACATCGCGGACCGAGCAAAAAAATAATTTGTATACCGCGAAATATCTTATTAAACCGCAAAATATTGGAAAGAAATTACATTTTTCAAATTGTAAAAATCTTTTTTTTTCAAGGCTCGCTCCTCCGCTCGCTCGCATAAGTGATTTTTCTTTCATGTACTAGTGTTTTTCGGTAACCAGGCAAACCGGCCTTGTCATGGAATACTATGATTGATGACATTTTGGGCAACGTGTACGGTATAGTACAGTCAAACTTGAGTTCAAGTGTGAGTACACAGACAACGTGTCCAAATCAACCGAAAAACCGACCGCAACATCTGTTCGTACCGACAAAATGTTTATCAGGCCTACAACAGTAAAACTGTTGAAAGATTCAACATTTCAGTCAACGCGTACATTTAGGAAAAAATCGTTGGGAAAAAAAAAAAATAGAACGCTATTGATACCGGGGCCACACAGCTCCACCATGGGAAGTGGATGGAAATATTTTGCCCTTCGGCCCGTTCCTTCGTTCACCAGCCAAATCTAGCAGCCACAAGATTGCCTTGTACATTTGGGCCAGCTGACGTTCCTATTCTTATAGACTTCGAAAAATGTTCTTCCCAAGGCAATGTTGAATAACAAAATTTGTTGCATGATGTATACTTGTGTGTGTTCCGTATTTAAATTACAGTACTGCTGGTGCTGATATAAATAATATCAGAACATTCAGCGAAGGCCTTTGTTACGATGTAGAAATAGAACTTTCAAAAATTTCTTGAAGCGCTCGTTCGCTTCGCTCACTCGCGCATACAAATTACCATTATAGTAGAAGAAGCATATTCGTCTAACGAAACGGTTTTAAAACGTTTTAAAAAGTTTCTTCGACGAAGACGCATCCGACCTTTCTAGAACGCATGAGAAAACGTTTTCTGGACGTTTCGTGTTGCTGCGATTACTTCTTACAGTTGCTATCAGTAGCGGATCTATTAAGGGTGGGGGTTAGGGGGTTTAACCCCCCCCCCTTGGGCTGCCAAGTGAAGAATTTGTATGGTCTTATTATGTTAGTATGTCAGGAAAACCAAAACGTATCACAAAATTCGTTTTAAAAAACAGTGCAAAACAAATTTTCATACACAATTCTCAAATTTTTGGAGCACTTCCCGCGCAAACATATACAGTTTTTTAATTTTCGGGGCTCTTCGCGTGTAAACATATGCATTTTTTAAATTTTCACTGCGCTTTGCACGCAAACATGCACAATTCTAAAATTTTCGGGGCACTTCGCGTGCAAACATACGCATTTTTTTAAATTTTCAGCGCGCTTTGCACGCAAACATACACAATTCTAAACTTTTCTGCGCGCTTCGCGCGCAAACATACATAATTCTAAAGTTTTCGGAGCGCTTTGCGCGCAAACATGCATTTTTAAAAATTTTCTCCCATCATCATTCGTTCAAAAAAACCCTTACCAAAAAGCTAGATCCGCCCCTGTGTATTAATTATTCACTATCATCGTAAATCATTTAACTGTTATCATTACACAACATGAATATGACGGTACGTCGGGAGTTTGTCGGTACATTCGGGTGCCTTGCCCCCCCCCCCCCCACTGGCAAAAAGCTGGCTACGCTACTGCTGGTAACATGGGGAATCATGTAGCTGAGACTTGTTTAAAACTGGAAACAATGTTATACAATACCTTTAAAGCTTAAGTATATAGTTTTAGTACATGGTGAAAACGAAACGTTTTGCAATTGTGTTTACACCAATATCATTTTATTCATCTATCAATGTCTGAAAATCGCACACTCTGAAACGCTTCCATTTTTTTTAAATTGGTGAAAAATAAAATGATCAGGGCGTGGCTGTCTATTTAGGGAAACGGATATAAAACCGGTATGCCTACACTATTAAAGATACCTAGTCATTTTTAACTAGAATCTAGTCAAAAAATGACTAGATTGCCAAGTAAAATATGACTTTACGCTATTCTAGTTATTTTGACTAGAAAAAATGTAGTCGCGTCAGGTGACAAGAGGGTTACCAGGTTTTCCGATTCTCAAACGGCCAAATTACCGGCCAAATTCAGTGAAAAAAGGCCAAATTCGGATTTGATGCATTTTACGGGCAGCATATCCTAAATTTGGTTAGAAATAACGTTGTAATCAATTTATAACACCTTTGAAACCTCTGCTGCAGCCGAAAATTTGAGTGCCGCAGTTTACGCGCAGCCAGATTTTCACGTGAAATACATGCGCATCGCTACTTTTCGATCCTTGTGGCACATATTTGACTGAAAATCCCCGGAAAATGGGGTTTTATAATGATTTTTTTTTATATGTCAGTGAAAAAGGCCAAAAAGCGGCCAAAAAGCCGTTTGGCTGGCACTTTGAATTCTTCCCGGCCAAACGATCTAAAAAACGGCCAAATTTGGTGTTTTTGGCCGGAAATAGGCCAAACTGGCAGTATAATCGTGTTACAATTTGACTTGAATATCTAGTCACTTTTAAAAAGAAACTAGTCAATTTGACTAGGTCCCTAGTGCAAATAAAAAAAGATAAATAATTATTTATTTAGAAAAAAAATCAACTTTCCATCAGGAATGACTTTCTAATAGTGTTTTGGAATTTCATTTATTCAAATATTTCCCTATCGATAAATTTGATTTTACCTTACCTCGCCTTGACCGGAAATTGAACCCGGTATACCAGAGCTTAACAGTCCAATTATTGCCTTACCGTATATTCGCCACCAAGATATTCGTTTAAAAGCAATGCAAAAATTAAATTTATATTTGCATTTCCTTACTTTTCGAAGAGGTGACCCATAATAACACATATTGGTGTACAAACGATTGAATTAGGCTTATTTGTGCATGTTACAACACATTTAACCTGATTAACATTAATAAACTTGAGTCTTACTTCGCAATTCATATTAAGCCTTAACTTGGAGTTGACTAGATATCCTAGTCATTTATAATCCAAAACTTGTTTCAACTAAACTAAAATGACCCGATTCTAGTCAAATATTTTGACTAAGTTTTCGGGTCGGACCATATATTTGAAACTGGTTAAAATGACCAGATCTCAAGTTGAAATAACTAGGATATTTAGTCAAACCGAACAGATTCTAGTCACAATTTTTTGACAGGGTTTCTAGTCAAAAAAAATGACTAGTTATTCTAAAAGTGTACTCGTAGATTTTTTTTTCTTTAATGCAGGGACCGGGCCATTTTTACACTTTCATGCAGAAACACTTATACATGTAGAATGAAGGAATGCGTGGCTGAGATTGGAATCATTGTTAAATCATGTCTTACAATATTCAGGATTTAATTTTCGGTGACGAAATATCAAATTAACAGAAATCTACGCACGTCTAGTATATATGTGCAATTTCGGAGGGAGACGAGCAATTGTTCAGTGTCTGATTTACGGGGATCGATCGTCTTCGAGTGAATATTCAGTTTACACTCTCAAACTACAAAAATCACTCTTAAAAAGAGTAAATATCCACTACATGTATTCCACTCCAAATTGGTGACGTTCTCCACTCTATGCGAAGTGATCCCTGTAATATTACTCCTCGGGGTGATGTTAAAGGGGTCATCCTACTTTGGGAGGTGAATTCCATTCGTATACGGGGTAAACCAGTGGCCTGCAGGTTCACTCCTTTGAAAGTAATTTCTATTACTTTAAGAGTGGAATTCCAGATCTGTTCTGAGAGTAAAAATATTGATTCTCTCAATAGAATGGAGATTCACTCATTATTTGAGAGAGTATACGGTATATTGTCATTTGACCTGCAAGCATTAGTATATCAATACTATTGTTACGAACTTTCCAATAGTAAAATTGTTTTTTTTTCTTTGCATTAGGGTTTTAGGGGTAAAAGACGGAACTATGTGCCCTATGAAGTGACATAAAGAGCGAGAGAGGGCAGATACTGAAAACATAGGGCAGCTTTGCATAAAGGACAATTTTGAAGGGGAGCTTCCTAGAAAAATCCGTGAAAGACACATAACTAGTTTCAATTGGAGAAATGTTTAAAATAGTCGTAAAATTTCGTCTGTTAGACTAACCTTTTCCATTACTTCATTGACACCAAGTTTGGATTTTTATTTTCGGGGTAAACACTTAACCCCAGCCGGCCAGCTGAATGGATCAAGGAAAATATGGTTCCGGTTGTGTTTTCGATGAAATAGCTGGAGATCAAATCCCAGTAAAACGTGATTCACTGCCAGGGTCTAAATATATCGAATAGGCCTACATTCAAATTAAATAACTATATACCTTAATTAAAAGTTCAAATGTAATCTTATTTTGTATAAGAACAAATTGATTTATTGAAAAAGAAAGAATGAAAACAATATTAAATATTGTTTACATTTCAGTGTGGACTAGGTTTAGTCCACTTTCATTTGCTGTTGTCAGGAATATCCCATCTCTTCCCTTATAAAAATCAGACATAATGCATATTTTACATGGACCAGCAAAATTGTCAGGAATATCCCAACTCTACCGTTCTAGGAATTTTATGCGTGGCCTGTATTGACAGGCGTATAATTTTTATGAGAAAAAGAAAAGAAAACACCTGTTGGCCCGCTTTGGAGTTGGCCTATATTTTTTGCATTGTCATTGATATGATTAGACTTTAAACTTTGAGATTCTATCAAATAATCTATAAAAAAAAATGAAGTTTTTGAGTAGTTATTCGTATCAAAAGAAGATAAGCGGCAGCGACGGTAAAGAATCATGCACTCTCTGTCAAAATTCAACAGAGGGCGTCCTCCCTATGCGCGCGGAGCTCAAATTATGAAATCCGTTTGTTTTTCAACATGTAAAATGGGCTAAAATCCGTAAAATGGCGAAGAAAAAAGGGAAAATTTCAAGAAAACCGAAAAGGAAAGGTACTTACGATTACGATATTTTATTTTGTTATGAAATGACTTTGAAGCGTATATTCTTGCAGAGCCGGAGAAGCTTTGATCTGTGGATATGCAAGTGATTTTGTTGTTAAAAATTCTGTTCAGTCCCACGTATTTCTTTCTGTGTTTGATTATATTTGTTTCCTTGTTTTGCTTTGCACTGAGTCATAGAGTCAATTCCAGTAGATCTAATGTTAGATCTAAGACGAATAACCCATGATTGATACACATAATGCAAATCTGCGTTGAGGGCAAGCACAAATTGCATGCTACACAGACAGTATGTCAGTGCGGATCATCGCATGTTCATGTGTTTGTGTATTGAAAATAAATTGAAATTATGCCTATGGATTTTATTTGTGCAAAACTGCAAATCAAATTCAAACATGTCAAATGATGAAAATTTAATGTTAGATCTAACGTTATATAATGCCTGTAATGGCAGATCGCTGTCTAGCTAGAGACAAAAGTCTAGAATTTCTGGACTGTTTTCGTCATCGTCAATGCAGTTTAGTTGTAATGATCTCCCATGATGTTGATTGATGTTGACAGGTAAGGAAGGTAGACATCAATCGAGATCATCGCTACTGATGTACAGTACACAGTCCAGTCCTGAACTTTTGGACTAATTGCTGCCGATCTATTCAGAACAACATGGAAACGGGTCTAATACCCTAAAAGTCAAATTTTTTCTACAGATAATGAATTGTTTGCAGAAAAGGTACATGTACTCTTCTTAAATCTATTCTTAACCTGTTGAAGATGAGAGACGAGATATCTCATCACGAGGACTATGGTAAATATGTGTTAAAGCAAAATCATACTGTCTTCAATGGGTTAAGATATCCATGTGCTCATGATTGGATAGTACAAGAGAGGATCAGACCTATGTGATGCGCAAGCAACAGGTGGCAAAGACTCACATAAAGCCTGTTTTATATAAGTATTGTGAATATTATTAAGTATAGGGTGTCTGAAGGCTGTTCAATTTCGTCAGCATACAGAGTGCTAAAATCTGCAAAACCAGAGGCACAAATTTTGGCCTGACGTTACCTTGTTCCTGAAAGTTGAACTTAATTTTCATTTACCTTAGATCTATACTTGGAGTGTATGGACAAGGGAAATTTCATGTTGATCTCTATTCTTTGATGCAAAGGACTACATGTATAAAACAAAAATTAGGATGAAAAATTGCATCCCCATCAAAAACTCATGAATTTAGTTTGCCACTTCTCATTCATATAAAGCATTGAGAAATCCACATTTTCCAGTTTTGTAAAGATTTTGCAACAGTTCAGAAAGTTTATCATGAAATGAATTCAGTATAAATTTTCTTCTATCAGAAAGAGCATGAAATATGATCTTTTTCCCCTTTTTTCTACAAAGGCTTCAATTTTTGTTTACAATCCCAATTTGGAGAAGCTTGTGACTTGCATTTTGTTGAGAGTGTGACGTTAATTGATAATTTCTGTAGATTATCTGCAGTAGGAAAAACTGTAAATGAGAACATCAGTTGTTTAACTTGTAATTTCTTATATGTTTTAGTTTTGTAGTTTTGGCCTAAACATAACTCTGTTGATGGTCACAAAATTAACAGTTTTTAAGAATATGGTTGCTTGTTAAATGAAAGGGTATTATTCAGAGAGGTGAAATGCGATGTAATAAATTGATTCATTTGTCTCTCTCTGTATTTTAGATCGCACTGCAGATCTATATTTTAACAAACATGTCAGAAAAAATGAACCAGGATTCGAACCCGTCGCCTACAGCTATCCGGGCTGCGACAATACCACCGAGCTATATCGCTGGTTACTGGCATTGGCACGACGAACAAGGAACAAATACCAAGGATCACATTTCCTGACAATTGTTATAGTTATAATAGTCCAAGGCTGATGACATTTTATTATGATTTGTTAAATGAAAGGCGATTATTTCATGGAGAGGTGAATATCGATTAATCAAATTTGATCTCTATTTGTCTGCATTCTCTGTATTTTAGAATCGCAACTGGCAGATCTATACATTCTTTTGTTAAAATCTATAAGATCTGCAGTATGCGTATCTAAAATACAGAGAAGACAAATTAATATCAAATTTATTTTACATCGTCAATTTTCACCTCTCTGAATAATCCCTTTCATTTAACAATCATAATAAAAAATGTCCGCAACTTGGACTCATTTTTAACAATAAATCAATGTTTGTTTATAAATTATAGATTACTGAGAGTTGCGATCTAAAAATAACAGAGAGAGACAAATGAAATCAATTTATTACATCGCATTTCACCTCTCTGAATAATTCCCTTTCAATTATAACAATCAATAATATAAAATGTCCAGCCTTAGGACTATTTTACATAACAATGTCAGAAATCGATGATTCCTTGGTATTGTTCTTGTTCGTCGTGCAATACCGTAACCAGCGATATAGCTTGCGGATGGCTATTTGCGGCAGCCTCGGATAGCTGCTAGGGCGACGGTTTCGAATCCTGGTTCATTTTTTCTAGACATGTTGTTAAAAATTATAGATCTGCCAGTTGCGATCTAAAATACAGAGAGAGACAAATGAATCAATTTAATTACAATCTTGTCAAATATTGGTTGCTTTTGTCAGATTTGCCTTTGACAGAGAATCCATGTTTAGGTCAGAGTATCTCAAGCCAATCACCTTTTTCCTCAGACTACAGCTAGACAAATGTTTCTTTACCCACTCACTGCTAAAGGAGTAAGGAACTATCTAAACCCCTCTCAGTTATAGTTTTTCTGTATATGCTCACAGGTGTTACTAATTTTTGTCTGCAGATGATGTAAATTGTCATGCAATTTAATAACATGGGTGGTCACTGGGGTTAGTGACAATGCTAGCTGAAAACACCATGATCATCACAATGACTTCTGGGATCACCTGATCATGCACTAGCAATGTTAGACAGATGACAAAAATATGCACAGTCAATGACAACAAAACTTATACTCATCTGCAGATTTGTGGGTATAGCAATCATTTCTGATATCATTGCAAAATGCAGTGCAATACGGGGATAATTATTCCATGCATACAGTGACTAACAAAACTATTTTAACTCTTTAATTAACAATTGTTCCGCGTTTTTCTATCTTAAACAAGGTACCAAGGAGGATGTAAAGGCATCCACTAGTCTTCCTCCAGCAGTTGAAGGCCCACTCAGATGTTTCTTGAGGGTTGCAGTCACTCAGGTGACATGGCTTGTGCCCAAACTCCCTGATGCCTCCCACGTCAGGCTGCGATGGTGGGGTGAGACGTCAAATGGGACTGTTTTCAAGTAAGTCAGTTTCTTCCTTATTTTGTGGGGGATATTTTTTTCATGGTGGACCTTACTCCCATGAGTGCAGTGCTTTCTTGAAAGCTTCACTTGATAACGTAACTACATGCAACAAAACTTCTCTGGAGTTTTGGACTGTATGAGAAGTATATCATTTCCGTTTCACAGTTATTGCAGAGTCATCCCAGTCAAATGCTTCTAGTAAAAGAGTTCACTGCCATGACCACCACAATTTAGACCCCCAAAAGATCTCTCTATATTCTGACATTTAAAAATGTTATCTAAAGATAAACTTGAATGTATACCACTGGGTAAGTTTACTTTGTATCGAAATGTTTTGTTTGTGCATTATTTGAAATGATTTGCAAGAAAGTTGTGCAAAACGTAACTGTATTGCTTTGAGTGTAATACTGAATTACTGATCATATTACACATATTACAAATGAGGCTTTTTGTGACTGGTAATATCCTGCTACATTGAAGTGTTTTGGTCCAATTTATGAGATATAGAAAATAACCTGAGGTGAACACTAATGAACACTAATGTTATTTGAGTATGAATGCATAAATGTTGTCTCCATTTAAAATCATTCCATCATAATTTACTTGTACATTTCATTTTCATCAGACCTGCAGATGGCAAGCACCAGACAAAGGCAGAGAGTCGGACAATAGCCAGATTCCCCATCAGATGTGGGCCCAAGCAGTTTGCAACTTATCTGCATGATATCCTTTGATTTCAAGTGAATTTCATTTCACTGGATAGCAATTATATGTGAAACACTGGTTTAATTGTGTGAGCAATTATTATAAGTAATAATGATTTACATTGTAATTTTATTTCAAGATACAAGAGTCAAATACATTCATGCCAAGCAGTACAGATTTTTCCAGGCAGTTCTGGTCTTTTTACAGTTATTAGGCGGTACGGTAAACGATAAAAGGTTACATAATGAAAAATGAGATTAGAGTGCGATTAAGAAAAAATTTTGAAACAGCTGAACCAAAAGTGTTCTTTTGAGAAAAAGCGTGAATGAAACAAACCTTTTGTTCTGTCACTCACCAGTGAATGTAAACACGTCATTTCCATTACAATTTGGGCATTGCATTAAAATCACTATAGTAACAAAGGCATTTGGTTCAGTAGTTCCATTTATTTTGGTCATTCATGTTCTATTCTTATTATAATCTGTGTTTTTGTCGTTGAACGCACCACCTAGTAAATTTAATAAGAAGAGAACTGCCCTGGAAAAATCCGTACTGGTTGGCAGGTATGCAAATATCATGTAGTTGAGTTAAGTCTTAATCAGTCTTCATGTACTAAAAAGTATTCATAAAGCAACTAAATTCACAGATCTTCCAGCTTCCAGATAAACAATTATGAATATCTTCTTTCTTGATGAAAGATTAAAACTGTTGTTGTGCATCTAATTGATAAAAACTCCTTGATTGAAGTCTCCCTCATGAAACATGAGCATATTGGCAGTAATGACTAATGAATTTCTTTTGCTTTACTAAATTATTCAAGGCGTACTTGTACTCCGACAAGTCTGATACGCACAGCATACTCACTCTTAAAACTCATTAGCTTCCTTAACAGTTTGATTTACATATGGGAAGTGTTTCTCTCGATCTGTTGAGGGGAACATCCATGAATGTTGCAGGAAGAGCACAAATCAATGAAGTCAGTGTATTAACTCCACAGCGACCTATCAGTGGGTAAGTACCTCACATGTTCACTCTAATGTAGTTGCATTAGAGTTGATAGATTTAAATCATAATTTAAATCAATGATTTTTCAGAAAAATACAAACATTGATTCAAATAACAAACAAAGACATGCATAAGAAATTGGTTATGTTACAAAAATGGAGGGGGGGGGGGAAATGAAAATCAAACAATTTATTGCATTAATTATGTATTAATTTATAAATTTCATCAAGTCAACCCCTTTTCTTACTTCTGGAAGGCAAAATTTGGGTTAATTATTTAAACAAATGATGTAAAAAAAAATCCAATTGAAATATAATGGTAATTTGAAATTTTGATTAAAAAATCACCACCCCTGTATAGTATAAAGGCTGACAAATCATTTTGAAATACATTTCTCACATAGTTTCAGAGCCTTATCTCTGCTAATTCATTGTACCTAGGAGTCATCTGATATTCTAGCAAAAGTGATATAACATATAACTATGAGACAACTATGATTCACATTCTTTTGTCTTTTCAGAACTTATCCCGTATTTTCTGTCAAAGATTCTCAAAAGATTGCTGAAGTTCAGGTGTCAATGGTATTTGAACCATTGATAGGTAAGAGACTTCATTTTTTTAACTTGAATCTTATGTATTATACTGTCCCACTGTACACATGTTTGATTGATTTATAAGTACACAGATCTTACAGCATCATAGAAGTACCATATAATATAATATTCTAACAATGATTTTCATGTTTAATTTAGAATTTGATTTACCTTGTTAACACAGACATTTACAATATCACTATTGTAAATAACCGATTGTGTTGGCTCAGTTGGTAGAGCGTCGCCTCACAATCGGGAGGTT
>JZLH01S0104906.1:6160-19749 GCA_001188425.1 Eucidaris tribuloides | reverse complement strand
ATCACACTTTTACGACCCCAATCCCCCTGTCACTCGGCCTGGTGCAGACCTCATCTCAGCTCTACTGGACAAAGGAGACAAGCTTAGGGATGCTATGATAAAAGAGGAACTTGATCACCACTCTCGAGGGAAGGGACAAGTTGCTGCCAAGACTGTCCCGAGCACAGGTTTTGTACCCAGAAAAACTGACAGGTAACATTCAAATATGTGAATCTTCTGCATACACGTCATTTGCCTAGTGGACCTGTGATAGGCTATAAGAAGGAATGCTGATGATGTATGTTGCAAGTATTTTTCACGTCGAACAAATTCACAATGATCCAAAGAGGGAGAGGGAGAGAGAAATACTGTATAGTAGTAGTAGTAATCCAGGTTTTAAATCCGGTTTAGTCCCCAAACTACCGGGGTGGCTGGATTCACAGAAATCACCCTCACCCCCTCCCTCCACTTTACTCTTTTCGGCGCATCCTCCTCCCTCAACCCAACCCTCCTACTCTCCTCCACCACCTGCTTCTTCCATGTCTTCTTCGGTCGCCCCCTTCCCCTCTGACCAGCCACCTCAAACTCAAGCGCCCTTCTCAAAAAATGATCAACATCCCTCCTCAACCCATGTTCATACCAACGTACTCCGTTCGCCTTCGCCATCTGATCCACCGTCTCTTCCGAACCCAACATCTGCATCAAAACCTCAGTCTTCTTCCTGTCCATCAGCTTCACACCACACATCGCTCTCACCATTGCTCTCTCAGTCCTTCTCAGAATCCCCATCTCATTTTCACTCAAACACCACATTTCGCTCCCATACAACATCGCTGATCTCACACAACTCCTATAAACTAATCCTTTCATCTTCAGAGGAAACCTAATATTTTTATGGTAATTTTATTTGTAAGTATTTTGTGACCTAACAATCACAAGAATTTTCACTTATACATGTATATGTTCACAAAATGAATGATAATGCATTCAAACTGCAAAAATATTTTCTTGTGAATTCCCTGCGTTGAAGCAAACTCATGAAAAGGAAGTTGTTCGCAAAAAAAAATAATGTAGTACATGTATACAGTGTCTCAGCAGGTGCATTCACACTTAAAGCAAACTTCGCGAAGTTTCACTTCCCGAAGATTAACTTCGCGAAGTTTGGTAATGTGAACACAAACTTCCGCGAAACTTCTTGCAAAACTTCTTGCGAAACTTCCCACAACTTTGTAGGAAATTTCCCGAACATCGAGAAACTTCCCACGACATTTTGAGTGTGAACACAAACTTCGGGAAGTTATATCCCGTGAGCCTCAGAGCATTTCCTGTGTGGGGACATTAATGTGCACTGTACACAAACATGGAGTTGAATACGTTATGACTGGAGTATACCATGTAGCTCGGATATTTACGTGCGTTTTGTATGCAGCAACTTAAGTATGTCCAAACTCGTTCAATTTTTGAGTGAGCTTGATATAAAGGACATTGGAGCATCGCGGAAACAAAATTCCTGATCAATCTGTGGAACAAAATCTCCGTATATTTTGATTGTTTCCACATGCGCAGTGCGTTCCAAATCTTCGAGCAGTTTTGCGGGAAGTAAATCTTCTCGAAGTTTTACGGCAGTGTGAACGATCAAGCCAAACTTCGCGAAGTCTTCGAGAAGATAAACTTCGCGAAGATTTGTAATGTGAATGCACCTAGTGTAATTCTTTAAATTGCATGAATAAACTGTTATTTTTACCACATGTGGCATATATCCAAATGTTCAAATAAATAGGTTTGTTGGAGACAAACATAACAACAGGTGACAATCTTAACAAATTGATATTTCTTAATTTATTGATTGGTGTTCCGATCTTTTAGGAGACGGTCGTCAGGTGATTTATTCCGCGAACTCCTCCAGGAAGATGACACCATCCCAGTCAGAGATACGGATCCAGCGGTTGCCGTGGGTGATGTAGATCGCCATGGCAATGGCATGGAGGAAGGGGATACAGAGAACAGGGCCGTTGACTTGCTTGTGGGAGACGTGCTCAATGCCAAGGAGCTCAAAAATCTGAAGGCATTACAGGTAGGTAGGAAGCATTAATCTGCTGTTGTTAGGTCCTTGATTGAAAAATTATTGCTTGTATGTATTAGTTTTGAGGATGGAAATCATTTCATTCATTATTTTGTATTATAATTTTCCAATGCTCCCTTGCATCTCCTCTTTCTTCTAAATTTATGAACATTAAACTTTTCCACGTTTAGGTATTTGTATAGTAAGGAATTAATATGTTACATGTCATATACAGGGATGCCAATTTTCAGGTAAAACCCTGAATTTGGGCTATGGCAATTTATTGTTAGGCCATACTAAATTAGTGGAGGGGAATGGGGGAGGGTGAGTGTACAAAGTACCTCATGTTACTAAATTTTCAGATATTGTCACAAATTCTTTTTAAGCTACAACTTTTTTTTCAGGCTTCATTTTTTATCAGGGACATTTTATTATAGAGGTTTATGGAGCTCATATTTTTAAACTTGAAATATTATATATGCCTTTAAGTACACTTGCAGCTTACACAATGTGGTTTGTTTCCATATCCTTAATGGGTTTGGCCAATGCTAGTACATGTCATTAAGTCAGTGGAGCCCATAATGTTGATATTTTTCCCCAGTGCTGAGACGTCAGCTAATCAGTAGCATTACTAGATTTCCTATGTATTGTAAATCCACCAAATTGTTATGTAGCTTCCTTGTTTTGTTTCATGGTATGCAGTCAGGGGCTTCCCCTACAGCAAGCCTGTCATCCCACAGTGATGTAGACTACAGCGAGGCTGAGGACCCACTTCATGATGAGAGCATCCTGGAAGAACTTTTCTACAAAGGAGTGGTAAAAACCAGACATCCTCTCCTTACATCGTGGCCTCTATTTTGTTTATTTTGATTAGGAGATTGTATATCACATCCATGAATACTTTTGACTTGTCACACCAAAAAATGAATGATAAGTCTGAGAAATAAGAATTTATATTTGTTACATTGTCTCAAAATATGGAATCTTGAATCTAGAATCTATTTCCAGCATATAATCATGTGACTAGCATTCATTTTTAATAACAGATAAGTCTAATCTGTGGGATCAAAGAAATAGTTCTGACTTAGGCAAAATTTGACTCATGAGAGGTCCAAAACAGAAGAAAACAAAGACTAAGGGCCAGGATCGGGCCTTCAACTTAGGCAATTATTCAACTTATTGGACTTCAACTTATGCAGAGTTAATTGTAGTTGTAGTTTAAAGAAGATATTGAATGTCAAATGTTCATGAAATAGAAAGAATATTTTTCATGTAGTGACAAATGTTTCTTTCTGTTTAACCATGCACAGTGGGTGTATTAGATGTATAGAACCTTTCATTGACTGAAAATAATACTTCATTTTCATGCATAAATAGTCAAGTTTGCATTATATCAGAGTTTATGTGTTAGCTCTGGTGTGCATCCTTCTATTCAGTTGACCCATTTTGACACCTGCTTTTAATGAAGCCCAGCAAAAATATGAAAAATATTTGCTTTGAGATTAGAGCTCAGGGCAATTTATTCATCAAAATTCATAAGATTGCCCAATTTGCCTCCTAGTGTACAGTGTATGATATCCCCCCCCCCCCCTGTCAGAGCTTGACCTTAACTTTTTTCTTTAGGGAGCCAGGCGGGCTCCTCAGGGACTTGTTTCAGGAGCCAAATTGAGCTTTGGGGAGTCATGTTTCCCTACGTCACATTTAGCTGTATGCCTGTATCTCTAAAACTTAAGGGGCCAGGCGGGCTTTTTTCATACACTTTGAAGGAGCCTGTAGCAATTCTGGGGGGCCAATTCTCCCTATCGCATATAGCTCCCCGAATCTGAACGCATGTGGCGCTCTAATTTTTTTACCCTTAATTCTTGGGAAATAAACTTCCGGTTTATGCACGCGCGATACACATCGAATGCTTAAGTACTCGTGGATCGTGTAAAAATCTTTCTTAAAATCTCATAAATTATATTTTTTTCAAGTCCTTCCTCCATGTAACAACCCTTTCATTTACGTCATGAACGGAGCCATCGACTCCTCACACACCGGCGTTCGCATTCTGACTCGGCGTGTGCGTGGTTACATTCCTTCCTCTCTCATACATGTACATTCGCGGCTTTCCTGACGAGAGTTTTGAATACATTCCCTTTTCTACTGGTCGTAGGAACATTTCTTTCGAGAAAGTTGCGACACAGAAAATTGTTCACCAGGTTAATCCATGTTTGATTGGGTATGAGGCATCAATATTACAAATTTGACAAAGTTCGAATGATGTGTTTGGTGCGTTTGACTGTACAATTAACCTGAACCGGAAGTATGCATCCCAAGAGCGATCGATCAGATATCGATATCGCGAGGTGATATCGCTTGGTATCGGCTATATGCGATAGGGAGAATTGTCCAAGGGCCCCTGCTAAAGTTGAGCCCTGCCCGTACACAAATGTGTATTGCCTTGATATTCACATTCTGTTGAAGATTCCAATGTTTTTCTTTCCATTCTGTTGCAGCATAGCAGTAGTGATGACAACTTAAGTGATCTACTGAACTCAGACTCAAGTGATGAGGATGTCTCCAGTGTTGTAAGTCAATTCTGTTCATCATTATAATACATGTACCATTCTTATAGACAAATCCTGAGTGGCTCATTTAATAATTGTATGTGATTCCATTAAGCATTCATCAGTTGTGTTGGTTATCAAGAATTATATTTGCTGAAATCATTTTCAGTGAAGGTATTACATTAATGAGTAAAACAATAGTCACTTTTTTACTGAGAATATTGATGACCATATGCACAATTCAGACGTATGTTTTTGCACAAGTCCTTTTAATGATCCAAAACGAGGTATAGTTTGTTTACCTATTTTATGTCACCAAGAGATTTTCAAATCCAGGTTTGTAAATTTCTGGTATTCGTATCAAAGTCAATTGAAAAAAAAATATTTGCTTAAATGATGGTGTAAACTGATGACAATATTACAAAAAGGATTGGGGAGGAATTGTGGCATATTAGATAAGACTGTGGTTTCTCAAGCGAGAGATTCCTGATTCAAATCCAGGTTTGTAAATTTCTGGTATTCGTATCAAAGTCAATTGAAAAAAAAAATATTTGCTTAAATGATGGTGTAAACTGATGACAATATTACAAAAAGGATTGGGGAGGAATTGTGGCATATTAGATAAGACTGTGGTTTCTCATGCGAGAGATTCCTGATTCAAATCCACGTTATGGCACTTCTGTCCTCAGATAAGATACACCATCCCCATATCTCATCCCTCAAATAGGATGCCAAGCGAACATCCCATGTTACAATGAACATAACTCTGCAAAAAGAGAAGTTTGTATACCTGTTGTAGTGGCCACGTGGCTACTTCCATTCCTGTGATAACTTCCTACCAGCATTCTCACGCATACAAGATTTATTTGAACAACCCCATGGGTTCAAGCAATTTATGAGTCTTTTGGGGTTTATTTGGCAGATTTCATTAAAATTGACCCGTTGGAGACTAAGTACGACTTAACTCGTGTTGAAGTCTATGGAAAACGTGTGTTATAGCAAAATCAAATTGTCCCCAACGGGTTAAATGAATTTGTCATGACACCACATTGGCCTATTCCATCTACACCTCAGGTCCAGAAAGCTGCAACATCTGGTAAGTCCTCCAGAAAGAAGGATGCGGAGAAGACTCACAAGAAACGCAAGTCGGTAGACCTAGACAGTCTTGGTTACCTGGATACCAGTAAGACAGAAGACGTCTCCCCAAGAAGTCCCAGAGATGATGAGAATGAGCAGGAGGAGGATGAGGAGTCAAACTCCTTGAGCATGTCTAGGACCTCAGCTACATCATCAACCAGGAGGTCGTCTGGGGGATCCTCCCATCATGGAAAGACAGGTGATAATGTGTGATAGACGCAGAAGGTTGGATGTTGGGCGGGGTCATTCCATCGTGACATGTCATATATGGAAAGTTCTGTGAAATGATTTTTATTTTTTATTTTCTTATTGTTCATCATTATGTTTCTTTCTATTATTATGTTATCGTTTTCCTGGGTTGATGCCATTTGTTTGTAGAAGTAGGCTGGGTTATGACTATCAATTGCAGAAGTGTTAAATGTTACACAGAAACCTCTCTTTGGGACTGCAAATAGCTTGTCTTGTCATTATGGTGCACATCGTGTAAATCTTTTCTACCCCTACAAGTAATATTGTTCAAGAATACATAGTAGCTTTTAAAGTAATTGGTAAATAATTACCTTGGCTATTAGGTTTCTTGTTTGATTTTACCAGATGGTATTTTAACCTTAATATTAACCAGCTAAGCCTCAAATGGTCATTTAAAAAAATTGGATTTGGGTAGGGGACAAAATTTTTCCATTTTCTTAGAACAGCTTTTCTCTTGTTGGTGCAAGTGACTCCATTTCATGAAAAACCATTATCAGGTGAGTACTAAAGTGTTTTCACCAAATGGCCTACAAACATGTACTCTTGAGAGGTCACTTGTGAAAGCTGCATATGTTGGTTCATTTTTGGTGTCATTCATTATGTCTCACATTACATAATTAAGTGAGATTATACCTTTAAAATAGCTGAGATTGCGAACATCATTTTACATGGATGAACAAAATGGTAACAATTTAAAATTTTCACTTTCAGTCATATCAATCATGAAAACCATTTCATCAATTAAAATGCTGGTATTGTAAATGTATGTCCTTATTATTTCATATTAATTTCTTCAATATCTATTTTAGCCACCCAAACTTCTGAACCTGTCTCTGGCTTGAGTGTGGAAAGATTGACTCTTCTAGGGCGTGTCCACGTTGCCAGGGTAACCATTGACAAACTGGTATTGCAGGACCCACCTGCTAGTCGGATACCAATCAGTGTTTCCAAGGAGACTGGTAAAAGATCAATCAGAGGGTTGCAAGGCAAGCCACCAAGGCCAGCTGTTAAACCAAACAGAAAGATGTGAGTACAAACTTAACTTGTATTAGATGGGATGAAATTTGGAAACAGAGTTTTGGTATGTATGTAGAAGTGAAGTAACTCACGGGTGGAAGGAGTGTAATCGATAGCATAGCCTGAATTGATATATTATAATCAGATAGTGCTTCGCAGTGATGCTGTATTCTACAAAATTCATCATTAAGTTCTCTTTCAATAAATTGTCTTAAGTTGCTAAACAAAACTAATTATTTGGGCATGCTCTGTACTTTTAGTATGCCGCATCTGTTAATTGCAAAAATAGTTATTCTTGTAGTAATCAACTTTACCGTAACTATTAATCTTGCTGATCATTATGCAAAGCATATATTCTGTCAAATTCTTGACAGGAATTTATCATCATATTTTATGTGGGCACAAATGGTATTGTCTTGGTCTAAAATTAATATTTCATGCATTGGACTGAATCATCTTCATTGTCTGAAAAGTTAGAAGCCAGTGCATTCCTTCTTTGAAATGTATAAAATATGGTATGTGATGCATTAATGATTTGTTTTGTTAATTACAGCACCTACTTCGTGGAGTACCAGTTTCCTGTCAGTACTGCAGCCAAATCAAAGGGCCTCGCCTCGGGCACCATGGCAACGGAACTCATGAGAGTTGTATCCAAAAAGACATCAACAGATGGAAAAGGTGAGTGTAATTTTCACATGTTGTATATGTCAAATGTTATCAAATGTTATATATGTCAAATGTTATATATGTCAAATGTTATATATGTCAAATGTGAGCATAACAAATTTCCTGATTGACCATTATATATAATCTGAATCTAAATCTGAATCTGTATGGTATAGCGGTGCATTATTTCATGATGGCAATGATTGTGTTTGCATTAATTAAGGTTGGCAGATTTAAATAAAGTGATTTAGAAAAAGATTTTGATCGTTTAAAAAAAATTGAGTTAATTTAAACACACATAAAATAAATACATAAGAAGTTGGTAATTGATGGAGTTTGGTTATATCAAGCCAGGTGTGTAACTTTGTCAATGTTTGTATAAAGGCAGCTCTGCATTGATGAGGAATGACGAAGCGGCAATATCTGAAACTTAAAAACAATTTTTCATGGTTTTATATGATATTCTATTAATATTAATCCCATCAAGTGGTCCCTCATTGCACTAATTTTATGAACATATCCAATACAAATTTTTTGAGTGTATTTTTTCCTCAAAGTTGGTGATACTATATTCTCTGTTGTTTGTTTTTGCAGATGTTTCCTTTGGTCATCGGTCAGTATTTCCTGTTCAGTTTGATGGCATGGCTGTGGATAGGTGGTGGAAACAACTGCTAGTCTTTAAAGTCTTCAGCAAAACAGCAGGAGAGAAAAACGTAAGAAAATTTGTCCTGCAAATTCCTTCTCATTTGAAAATTCATCATTCATACAATACAATAATAGCAGGTGTCTCTGAAGTAGTTGTAAATTGATAAATGTTGTTAGAAGTTACATTAATATACTTGCATATCACAGTGAATTGCGGGAGAACGTAATTATGTGGTTTGCTGTAATAACAAATAGGAGTGTGGGGAGGTGACCAATGCTATCACAAAGTTTTGTGATTATTATCATTTGACATAAATGATAGTACCTCCTACCCCTTAATTGAAGAGAACAAGAGGTCTAAATATTTGGTGTTGTATTATGTTTAAGAATTTCTGTATTAGTATTAAACACAGTGATGTGATAGCTTTAGTGTTATGAGTTTTGCATCAGTTTTAATCCGTGGTGGTTTCACATATTTGTTCTGAAAAACATTAAAATTATCCCTTTGTTAAGGCAGCATTAGTAATGTTTTTCTTGATCAATGCCGTATAAAAAATAATATACTGCAGAGTTCCATTCCAAAAAGGTGCTAAATGCAGTTTTAAGTGACTTAAGAGAAATATGCAATTCTTTGTTCAAGTTTGTACATGCACCTGTGTAAAAATAAATTAAAAATACACAATATTTTGTACTCGCATGGATAATTTGTCTTCAAATTCATTCTATAGCTCGATGAATCAGTGGCCAGTGTACTAATGATAATAACTCAGTTTTGGTGGATAATGATTTAGCACCTTTTCGAAAGGACCTGTTCAGATAGAAATGTCAATGACAAAATGTGATAAATATTGATGGTTTCTTATTTCTTTCCACCAGCCTACCTTGCTTGGTGTAGCCAGCCTACCACTACGGTCAATCCTACAGAGTCCAGACCTGGTCGTCTTATCGGATCTAGCTGTCAGAGACAAATCAGCAACAGCCACACAGGGTCACGACAAAATGCGAACCGGCCACGTCATCAGTACATTATCGGTGAGGGGTTTGTCTTTTGTGTATCCAGCTGTGGTCGTCTTTTGATGAAGCATGATCTAAATCAAGTGGGATCAGAGTTTCTAAGACATTGGTTTCATTTTGGGATAATTTTCTTTATTCATTTTAACTCTGTAAAGACTGGGCACTTCTGGAGGAGGCTGGAAAAACTAAGATCTCAGCTGTTGATTATCTGATTGCAGCCAAAGTTGGCATTTCTTTACTTTGTTGTGTAACCTACAAGAATGCATAGTAAAGTTATGATGTTTATTGCATTTCTGAGAATATTCCTACAAACTGATTTTATATCACACAGTCATTTTTATGCATTGTTATTCAGCAATGTCATGCAGTTTATGTGATAATAATCCACAGCTTTATATTCTCTTTCTACAATATACTTTATGAGTAGAAATTGTGCAAAACATTTCCATATTCTGAGTAAAAAAAATTAAAGACAATTTTTTCACTGAAGGGAGATTATGTTGTTATTAAATTATATTATTGAATTTGATTCTTTATATTAGGATTTCTGTATGAAAAATTTGAGACAGTTGTCAGAAATTTCCTGTCCTGTGTTATTGTTATGCTAACTTAGTTTTGATGTGAGTTGACATCTGTCTCAGTGGAACTGTAACTCATTATTGTTTCACATTTGTGATTTTTTTGACGTAGGTGAGCATAGAATTGGCTTCGGACTGCAAGGATTTCTCCACAGCTCTCGCCAGGACCAGGGTAGCTGAGATGCAGGGAGCCAAGATCGTCCCCCTCCCATCCGATAGTAGGAAGGGGCTACCACACACAGGGCAGACATCATCTGAAACCAAGAAGATCCCACCACCAAGTGATAATGTTAAAAGCATTAGAGTAAAACAGCCTGATTCAGTGACCAATTCACAAGGTATGCTGTAATTAGATGTGAACAGAGTTAGTTACAATGGAGTGAGGGATTAGTTGAAATGTTGAACTAATTTGTTGATGTATTTGTATTTTAAAGCCCACTGGCTGATATTCATCAAAAACCAATTCCTACAAGATCATTCTTTCATATTCTAGTGAAGAATACCGTACAATGGCGTAACATGCAAAAAATATTGTCGCGTATGTCCGTACACAAGCAAAAAGTGTGAATTTGTGTAATTTTGTTGTCGTCTGCTGTGAATTCTTCTCTCTATCAAGCACTGACAGTTATTTAATTAGAGAATCCATCTTGGAATAATAGTCTTGTTCAAATTCTGTACAAGACAAGGGTGGCACCACAAGGGAGGCAGGGTGATAACTGCCCCCCTCCCTCAATTATGGTTATGAAAATACACAAAATGAGGGTATTTTAGTATTTTGTTTTAAACAATTGTGCTCCCCCCCCCCCTCCAACGAATTGTTTTCCCTATACGTACCGAGGCAGGTCTTCTGGACCTCATGAGGTTTTTTTTCTTGTTGTAAAATCCTGGGTAGATATACGCCATGGTTTTCTCCCCCTTCCCCTCAAGATTTTACCCTGGTGCCGCCCCTGGAACAAGAGCATGAAGATTGGAAATCAAACTTTGTATACTGTACCACCACTGTCCTACATCATTACACACTTACACTTGGTCTCCATCATGCTAGGTTCAGTACCCTCAAGTGACGGTCACCCATCACATCCCGTCCACGCATCAAGCAGAATTGCAGCAGATGAAAGGAATGAGAGTGGGGGACCTCAAGCAGCACACCACCACCAGCAAGGTCAAAGTCAAGGTCAAGATTATGAGGTAAAAGTAATCATAATAATCATTCAATAACAGCCACTATATATTACATATTAAGAGCACTTTATAGAAATGTTTCAAAAGGCTGTACACGTATTACTGTCACATAACTGGGCTCAAACATAGGATCTCTCACAAGTGACTTCGCAACCTTAATCACTGAGCCACAACACCACCATGAGACTTTACTACAAATTGTGCAGGTGATACTTGTTTTTGATTGCTGGGTAAATCAGACTATGAAACAATACAGTGTGTCCCACCTCATGCATAAAAATGAATAACGTATTACGGTGAACAAGTAAAATTAAAACATGCCTGTTTTAGGGAGATTTTTAGAATGAATACATTTTGAGCAATTGGAAGCGAGCTGAACAAAAGGTTCACGCACGGCTGACTTCACACAATATCTTGCTTGGGGCACATCAATAGGCTCCGAATCTTGTTGGCAAGGTCATTTCTTGGTTGCTGCCTGCCAAATCCAGAAATCAGGGTGAATGAATGCATTTTGGAACATTATTGAAAAAAGGCATATTTTCAAATTACCTTTTCTCATTCATGCCTCGCTTGTTTTTTTGCAAATGTGGTATCATATGAAAGAAGATTGAATAAGCTTTAAAATGATGTCCTTCAATATCGAAGATATTCTGAATACATTCAAGCATATTAGTTTGAATATCAAATTTGCTCGTGTAAATGATTGTATGACTGTGTCCCTTTTGATTGTCTTTGCTCAGCCATGCGTGAAAGAAGAGAAAATATGCTTTCCAACTATGTATGACTTTCTTTTCAAATTTGTTATTAAAATGTAAAAGTATCTTCATCATTTTCGGTTTCCTTTGTTCTGGGACACACTGTACATGGGTTCCATTTCTACCATGGTCATACTTAAATTCAGTGCTGACATAGAAATTATCTTTTCTCTTCAACTAAAAGCATTAAAGACAATTTCCTCCCAGCATGGATATACATTTCATTCTGTGTTGATGTTGGAAGATATTCCACTTGTTTGTTTCTTGAGAACAAGTTTGTTCTGTTTTTTTATGTTTAAACTTACAATTTTTGGCTTGAAGCATATACATTTTAAACACATTCTTGTTTTGGGCCAGCAATGAGTAACAGTAATATATCTATCATATTTTATCACCTGGCTGTTTTGCTTGCAACATTCTTTCCAACAGGCATTAACATTACATTCCTTGCTGTACATCCGTGACGGTGACATCATGTCCAGTCCACCACCAGTAATGACCAATGACTCTCTCCCCAGACCCTTCCCTCCATCAACAAGACATGGCACTTGGGGTAAGTTAGATAATCATGCTGTACAAAGTCATATTTCAGGGTTAACTACAGTCAAGGGTGTCCAATGGTGTTGGGAATTGTTAAGATAGTCATAGGTAGCAAATTTTTCGCCCAAAAACAAGGTCAAGGTCAAAGGGTGAATGGCAATTTAGTTTACAGGTTGCATTTCCACAAATGCCAACCTCTTACATTTTTTTTAAAGTGTTTTGAGGCTGAAGAAGTGGTATTTTGGCTGAAATACAGTATTTTCATTTTTTTTTCTTTCAATGGAAGAGTTCACAAATTGATCTAAAAATGAAAGCAGTTCCAGGCATATCTCTCAAAATCACGCATATTTTTGCAACTTCAGAAAAGTACTAAATATTGCAAAAAAGGAACAGTTGGCATTTCTGCATTTCATTTGAGTTGATACTAGTCATTACCTTTACATGATTGGTGGAATTTTAGCAAGGGAGGGTGGAGACCTTCGATTGACTGCACAAAATCAAATCGCTCTAGTTATGTATAATTACATTAATCATAATGATAACTTGTTGAAAGAGTTCTGTTTATCTCTTACAAACAAAATCTGAGGTCTTGGATTCAATCCCTCATGAGATATACCTCTCTCTCTATTGCTTATCCCGTCGCTGACCATTCAGAGTTTTTAATGTACATTGCTGAAGGATAAATTTAAGTTTTTGATATCTCCACATGGGAAATAAAACATTTTTTTCCCTGCATAATTATTGTTCTTTTACATTTTGTTGTAGTGCACCTTTGAGTATGTACATTGTATACTTTTAATCCCTTGATGTCACATTTTCTTGCTTTATTTACAGGAGGGCGTGACTCTGTTACCCACAACACGTATCTGGTGGGTCGGATGTTCTGGTCTGATGACATGGCCAG
The DNA here is from genome assembly GCA_001188425.1 of Eucidaris tribuloides. Taxonomy (NCBI): domain Eukaryota; kingdom Metazoa; phylum Echinodermata; class Echinoidea; order Cidaroida; family Cidaridae; genus Eucidaris; species Eucidaris tribuloides. Next base: position 6,472 of record JZLH01S0104906.1, on the reverse strand, counting down.
GTCTGATGTGTGTTGGGGAACAGCACAGCCTTGTTATGACTTTGTACAGGTGAGTCTGTAAACTACAAACTTACATGATAAATTGCTTAAAAGGGTAATATTACTGTAATATGTTGAATATTTTGCGGTAGTTTTAGTAGCAAATTTTGTGAATTAACATCTGCGATCATGTTCACCTCCTGATATACCTGTGTAAAGTGAATGAAAATGCAATAAAATTACAATAATTTACTTTGCGAATTCCCAGTCTAGAAGCAAAATTATGAAAATATATATACCTGAACTGTATGGTGTATTCTGCATACAAAATAC